>CAUYON010049369.1:0-62923 GCA_963573935.1 Arctocebus calabarensis
TCAGGAAAGAAAAACAGATGATTACTGCATCGAAATCAGGCAGTATTAGCAATAATAAGGCCAAGAAAGCAACGTACACATTGTCAAATAAGACATTATAGAGCGCTTTGACTCTGAGGCTCAGCATGAAGTCATCAGTTAACTTCTTATTTTTTCCCCCAAAGTCTCAAAAAATAGAGAACTAATACCAAATAAATTTTTTTTAAATTTTTTTATTTTATCAAAATGAAAGTAAGGTTTCAAAAAACAGATCATGTCAAATCTTATAGACAATAGAAAAAGAAGAAATATTTCAAAATCATTCTGCTTGATCTAGATACACCTGATATTGAAATTGGAGAAAATATATTGTTATAAAGGGAAATTGCAAACATATTTCATTTATAAGTGAGGATGCAACATCCCAAACAACATATCAACAAGTTGAATTAAAAGTTCATGTTCAAGTAATATACTTTGGTCAAAATTGACCACATTTAGTATTTCTTTAAACCTGTTTCTTATGCCTTGAATAGCACCTTCACTTTTGTCTCCTTATACAAATCCAGCCTATCCTTCAGGGAAAACTTGTGCTATGAATTACTTATCACCCATTCTGATGTTGTCTTTTCTCTGCATCTCCCTCGCCTTTGTGACTGTTCTCTCACACTTAATATTTAATTTATTTATTTCTGACTAAAACTTTGACTTCCCAAGGGAGTGTAATTTTCTTCTGCTTTCATTTCTACCATGTTGCCTGGTATTTTTGACTTTTTGGTTAGCATTTATTAAATTTGATTGATTACAATAGTTGCCTGGAAACTTTCAAACTTGCTCAAGGCTTAGCAGCTAAAGATTTTGTAACCATCTTTAGGTTTTAGAGGAATGTTATTCTCTTCCTAGGATATTTATATCAGCATTAAAACTGTATTTCTTGTGGGGAAAGAATTATACTGTTGATCAATATTAATAATTTTTATATTAAATTAGACACTAGATGTTTGTTATAGGCTGTGGAATTGACTGTTTTTAACATTTTAAGGCTTTATAATAACTTAATTAAATATATATTCAAACTTTAATATGGTTAAAAATGTTAATACAGTACTCCTATAACTTATTCCTTCTTTGCTTTTTTTGAAACTATAATGTGAGTTTTACTATTTTTTCAACACTTAAGAATCTGAAATTACAGAATAACTTTTAAAATTAATTACTTACTGTTCGTTTTTTTTTACATTTATCCACCAACAGTGAATTTTATATACAGTATAATTAACAGTTTTATGTATAATTAATTAGCTGTTTTGTAAAAGCCTGACCTCTAAAATGACTTTATGAAGAAAAGTAGCAAAAAATATTTGTTTTAAAAATTAGTTCAATTAAAAAGTTTGGTTATTTTAACAAGTAGCATATAGCTATATGTTAATATGTCATCACAGCAAATCACCAAATTATTAATTCTCAGTTACCTAGTTTATCTAACTAGGAACATTAGTAATAAGAAATACTTTTAAAATTACCTCTTACTTTTTTAATATTAGAAATTAGAGTATATTCGGACTATAAAACCATCCACATTTTTGATTTGATATACACATACACATATACACACATACCTCTGGAATTCATTTTCATAAAATTGTTAAAGAAGAAAAATAACTAATTGATCTATTATTAATTGAAGATGTGAGTAAACAATTCAAAGTTCTTATTTTATCAAAGAATCCATGTTAATGTAAAATAAAAAATGCTGAGTGCAGCGCCTGTGGCTCAAAGGAGTGGGGCGCTCATCCCATATACCGGAAGTGGTGGGTTCAAACCTGGCCTTGGTCAAAAACTGAAGAAAAAAAAAAAATATATATATATATATACACACATATAGACATATATTTTTATATATATATACACATACATACATATATATGTATGTATTTATATATATACATACATATGTATGTGCATATATATATATAAAAATGCTGAACACCAAAGTATAAATTAACACTCACCCTCCATCCTAGTGAGAATACCATTAACTCCTTCATGCCCATATTTTTTACCTTTAGCTGCAAATTATATATATTTTTTTCATAGGAGTGTTAGCATTTTGAAACTACTTTTTTACTTAAGTATTTTAAATTGTCCTCTCACACTTATAAATATTTATTGTATAATAATTCTAAAGAACTGGATAATTTCCTAGTATATGATTGAATCTCAATTTTCTGTTTCTATACATTTAGATCATTTTAAAATTTATTATTCAACAAGTATCTGGATATTTGTAATTATTACTCTATAATAAACTGATAAAATTATACTACTTAATCAAAGGATAGGCATGTTTTCAACCTTTTACGTATCTCATGTATTTATCCTCTTCTTATGATTTATTTTACGTTCTACCCATTTAGTGAAATTTATTCCTTTCTTTCATTTGTTTGTTCATTTGGAATATATATTTTTTTATTCCCTACTAAGTGCCACAGTGTTAGAGACAGACTTTGTGGTACCATCTGTGGTTTTGTTCTTTTTATTTTTGAATTCTTTTTTGCCAGTCAGTTTTGATGATTCTCCTTCTCTATTTACTTTTAACTAGAATTCTAGAGTTATGTCCCCAGCCCTCTTTCCAATTTTTCTTCAGTGGCTTCAATGATCACTTCTTTACTGGCTAACTTTGTATGTATAAATCCAGGTCTAAGTTTTTCCTTGAGCATATTTAGAAATTTGAATTCTACACAAACTCACCAAAGTCTGCATTCTACACAAACTCACCAAACTCAATATGTTCCCACACCATACTAGTGTACTTATGAAACCTTAAACCAAACTCCAGCTACAAGAGATCCAGAGCATTTTCTGAAACGCATCCAAATTTGTTGCATAGAGTGAGCCTTTGAGTGGGCTCCCCACAGCTCCTGCTTATCCTTGGCTGCTTCCACAGAATTTTATTGTCAAACTGGACCTGCCCTCTTTTCTCTTCTCTAGATTTCATTATATATGTATCTAATATGTCAAGCTTAAGATTTAGGGGTGTCGTTACAGGTAGGTATGGAATTGGGCTTTGCATTGCTGTTATTTAAATTTGCATATGTTGATTAGAAGGAAAACTTATATTGGGGAAATGAAATGTGTTTGGGTTATACAAATATTTATATATATATTTGTGTATATGTATATATATCTATATATATATAGATATAGATGTACATCATATATATATATATATATATATACAGGCACATTCACATATATCTTAACCAAACTCACATATGTGTATGTATATATGTGTACACACATACTTGTGCTTGATTAGACTTTATAAAAGTATAACTCATGGAATTTTATAGTGATATGTACATGGAATTTAATTGCTGAGAGAAATGAAATGTATTTCTTCCTTGAATCCACTGATAGGATAAAGAGAAGGGCTGTGACTGTAGGCTGATCAGATAACCCAAGATCATGTTTGGAATTCCTTCAAGTAGAAATGATAGACAGCTAGGTTTAAACTGCACAGAATCACTCTACTTACTCAAGACAAGTACCTCCCTCCTGACATGAATGATAGATTTTCAAGGCAACCTACAAAGTTTCTAGTAATCAAGAGCTGAGAGTTATTCTTCTGGTGAGATTTGACTTAGGTTTTATGTAAACTTCTAGAGAGTCACAATATTCAAAATGCATTCCAACATAAGTGGAAATGTTAGTCCCTAATTTTACAGATTTTCATATTCTGATAGTTCAAATAAATATTTCACATTAAGAAGACACCGATTTTTCTCCAGCCTGAGCAAGAGCGAGATGCCATCTCTAAAATCAGCTGGGGAGGGAGGGGCGGAGCATGATGGCAGACAGGAAGGATGTTTAGCTGAGCCTTCCCAGGCAAAGGGAGAGGGGCACATCGGGCCCAGTGTGTAATATCAACGTAAAGTAGTGCCTCAGGGTGTGCACGTGGAAGTGGACAGTGGGATTTGGCTGGAGCTGTGGAAAACTATCACATCTGCACAAGTTTCAGCGGACTCTCTCGGGCGCAGTGGCTCTGAGCGGATGCCCAGGGCTGCACTGGCCTGGGGAGGCTGTGGCACCATCCAATGGATAATTTCTACGTTCCTTTTATGAGACTAAACACTATTTTCCCAAGCGGAATTCGGTGGTAAGATTGGATTGCTAGCTGGAGCGGCTCTGAAGGTGACAACCAGTGGAACATCCAAAGGGGAAGTGTTCCTGGTCAGAGGAGAGCTGCAGAAACAAGTGCCAGCGGGCGTGTTGCTGGGTGCTTGCCGGGACGCAGACGTATGCCTGTACCAGGCTCAGGGTTTCTGGAAGGAATGAGGAAGTACGTAGTCCCGAGCAGAATTTGGGGGCCAGTTTGGGGTGCTGTATGGTGTGGCCTTGCTGTGGTTTGGTTGCCCCATTGTTGGAAACAGTGCGCCATAGTGCTAGTGGGCTTCTTGCTGGGGACATGGAGCACGGCAGGTGAACAGGATCCTGCCTGCTGGGATCAATCCTTCAGCTGGGACAGGCACTGGGATCGCGCCCCCTATCCTCCCAATTGCAGAGGCCTGTTGCTGAAGAACTGTTGAGAACTGTGGAATCCCAGATCTGTGGGAACTAAGTGCTGAGGTGGATGGGTAAACACTAGGAACAAATAAGCTGGCATACTGCTCTAAGCCTGGGATCCACAGAGAGGGTAATACTTGTGTTGTTGGATCTCAGTTCACACCGCCACTTGGTGTCCAGGAAGTAAATTACAGCACAAATATACTCTTAGGTCTTACATATATGTCTATATATTTTTTTCTTCTTTTGATTGCTGTTGCTTTTTTTTTTCTTCTCTTGTGGTGTCTTTAATTCAGCTTCCTCAATGCTGAGAGTGCTTATATCAGGATATATTTGCTTTTTTTTTTTTTTAATCTTACCTTGTTTTGCTTTTCTAATATTTTGTTTCAATGCACCTTGCTTTTTGGTAATTTGTAAGGTTGGATATTCTCTTAGATTCCATTTTTTACATTCAACAATAGCAAGGACTTCTATATTCTTCTACTTTTTTTTTTTTGGTTTGGTTGCAGAATTTTAGCTTGAACTACTTCCTCACCCTTGTACACTCCACGGCATTCTCTCAGTTGATAGAGTCCCTTCTACTCACCATGTCTATCCTTCATAAAGTCCTTAGGCATCAGCCAAGACATTACCCCCACCACTCTTCTAGTATTGTCTTTCTCTTTTTCTCAGTTTGTTACCTTTCTGTTCTCTTTCTTCATCACTTCTCCCTCTTAATTTGATCCAATGGCAAGTTTAATTTTCCTTGATCTATGCTTATATATATATAAGATCTTTTTTCTTGCTTTTTCTTTCTCTTCGCACCCTTTTCTTGCAGAGGGTGGGTGGGGGGTGGGTGGGACCCAGCAATGGCCTAGCAGGTTGACAGCAGCAGTAACCTGGCTCAAAGAAGCCAGGAGATCTTTCTAATCTTGGCCCCAGGAAGAAATTAATAGGGAAAACACAATACAGGTCTTTTCTACTTTTTTTTCCCTTTACCTTCTTCCTTATACTATTTTTCCTTCTTGGGTTTTGTGTTTGCTTTTCTTCTTCTCTTCCTTTTTTTTTTTTTTGCAGAGGAAGAGTCTGCTGTGGTCAGACAAGTAAGGTGGGCCTATCTTTGAGGAACTCACCCAGCTCAGCTCCTCACAACCCTAGAGCTATAGGAGTGGCCATAGTACTGTGCTGAACAACCATATCTCTTCTATCACTCTCATCCACCCTTCCTGTCCTCCATCTCACCTGCTCCTCAATTTTCTTCTATTAGTCCCCCTTGTTCCCTGTTATTACCTTTCTTTCTCTCCTTTTTCTTCCTTTTGCTTTTCTCCTGCACTTCTCCTCTTTGTTATTTTTTCTTTTCTTTTTTTCTTCATCTTTTTCTCCTTTCCTCTCACTTCTCTTTGCTTGCTGTAACCCTTCTCTGCCTTCTGACTCTATACCAAGAGGCCTGTTCCTCACCTAAACTCTGAGACAAGGTAACTTGAAGCAAAGTGTGAGGAGAAAGGTGCCCAAGGAAGTGAACAAGAAGAAAGCACACATGAGGAGGAACCAAAAGAAAAATTCAGGCACCATGAATAACCAAATTAGAGCAACTCCTCAAAGGGACTATACCATTTATAAAGGCAGTTTATAAAAAAGACTCCTCCTATAAAGAATTAATGGATTTGACAGAAAGGGAATTTAAAATATGATTGATTAAGACAATATGGAAGCGAAAATGGAAAGACAGAACCAAAAGTCAGACGAGAGATATATAGACTATAGAAAAGATATGGATGAGCTTAAAGAAATGAGGGAATCAATCAGAGAATGTAAAGAAGCAGTAGAAAGCATCAAAAATTGATTAGACCATGGAGGAGAAAGAACATCAGAATTAGAGGATAAAGTCTTCAAGTTAACACAGATAATAACAGAGTCAGAAAAGAAGAGAGAAAAAGCAGAGGAGGCACTTAGAGAACTATGAGATGCCATGAAGCATTCCAACATACGGATAATAGGAGTCCCTGAAGGAGAAAAAGACTGTCCCAAAGGTATGGAAGCCCTACTAGAAACTATCATAAATGAAAATTTCTCAAGTTTTACTGAAGATCCTGACACGTTCCTTTCAGATGGATTTTGAACCCTGGACATCTCAATACTAATAAAATCTCTCCAAGACACATTGTAATGAACCTGTCCAAAATCAAGATGAAGGAGAAAATCCTGCAAGCTGCTAGGAATAAGCACCAACTGACCAACAAGGGCAGAACCATTAGATTGATAGGAGACTTTTCTACTGAAACCTTCTAATCCAGGAGAGCATGGTCATCTACTTTCAACATCCTTAAACAAAATAATTTTCAGTCTAGAATTATGTATCCTACCAAACTTAGCTTCAAAATCAACAGAGAAATCAAAGCATTTGCAGATTTACAAGCACTGAGGAAATTCACCATGGCAAGACCAATCCTACAGGAAATACTGAGACCTATTCTCAATACTGAACACCACAATGGACCACCACAAAAATATACAACCAGAAGCCTGAGGCCAAAATTTAACTCTTAAAATAGCACAAAGGATTAAACTACACAGGGCTAGTAGGGCTTCCATACCTTTGGGTACACACAACAAACTACTTCACAATAAGATGAATAGAATTTTACCACTGGTATCAATACTTTCAATAAATGTCAATGGATTGAATTCCCCACTGAAGAAGCACAGGCTGACTGATTGGATAAAAAAATGCAAGTCTTCATATAGTGATTAAAAGACCATGAAGGCTATGTTAAATAGTTCAATGAAAATATTTCAGAATGTATATAAAGTCAGCACATTGTGCCCCATGATTGCACCAATGTACACAATTATAATTCAATAAAAATTTAAAAAAGTAAATATGAAATAATAGAATGACATTAAGAGGGAGATTGCTAAGTTAAGGCATTTATTTTTAACCAGAAGAGTATTGCATAGTAAAGAAAGCAGAAAAAAGCAAAAACAAAAATATATGCAACTGCAAATATAAATTCTGGTACAGTATCTACAATGCACACAGAAATTAAAACAATTAGAGAAAAGATGATAGGATATAAAATTATTTAAAAATATAGTAGAGGAAATTTTCTATGAAGTGGGAGAAGAATAAAGTCTGTAGAATGTGGAAAAATAATTCAAAAAAACAACTAATATTTAGCCTTGTGTAATTAAAATAATTGAACTTCAAGAAAAAAAATCTTCAGACACCAAGAAAACAAAGGAAGTCACTTAATAAGAACAGGAATTGAGATGGCATTGGTCTTCTCTGTAGTAGCAGCCTGGGCAAGGGGAGAGAACAATGCCCACAGAATTCTGGGGTCAGAGATTTTAGCTGGAAATATTATATCCTGTCAAAATATTATCATATATAATAGTAACATGTACATTATCAAACACAGGAGAATTCAGGGAATCGATCACCCATGAGTCCTTCTTGTAAAACTTACTTCATAGCAACTTCTAATAAAATGAAAGTTACTTCTTTGCAACAATGTAGTCTGTTTCTCAAAAAGAAAGCTTAAATCCAAGCCTGCTACCAGGCATCTGTGATTGAAGCGTGAATAAAAGCTAGCATCTGGCTTCTGTTCCTAGCACTGCTAATGATCAGTTTTTATCTTAGTAAGTCATTCCTTTTCCATGTGACATGAGGAAAGGTGTGAGTTAATTGCTTTCTACGTATTTTTTAAAGGTCAAAATTTCTATGAGATAGAAAACAAGTTATTTTATCTATTCTAACAATATATTCATATTTTCAAAAGTAGCAGACTTAAAACTGGTTATACTAATTATGAAGGATTTTCAAGATACACATCAGATGAAGATAATTGAGCTCTGGTATCTACAAAGAACGCAATTAAATCAGCATGAAAAAAATCAAACAACCCCATAAAAAAGTGGGCAAGAGACATAAATAGAAGTTTTTCAAATTAAGGGCCAATAAACACATGGAAAAAAAATGCCAAACATCTCTAATCATCAGAGAAATGCAAATCAAAGCCAGAACAAAGATCTCCAACTAGCTCCAATGAGATGGCTTTTATCAAAAAAATCCCCAAACGACGGATAAGATGCTGGCATGGATGCAGAGAGAAAGGAAAACTCACACACTGTTGGTGGGGCTGCACACTAGTACAATTTTTACGGGAAGTTGGATGGAGGCACCTCAAAGAATGTTCTTGAGTATCTCTATAATTATTTCCTTTTTCTTTACATTTTTGTTTTTCTTGTCTTATGAACCTTTGTCAAAGATCATGGACTATGTACCTTTCAATAAAGGAAGAAAAGGTACAGTTTAGCTTTTTATTACCATAAATTTTTAACTTGACAGATCTCACCAGCTAAATGTGAGCCCTAAGAGGAGGAGAAGGTCCGCCTATTCCCCTGCTCAGATTCAAGCTGTCCCTTGGAGAACAGCCCTTCCAGTTCTCCCTCACCCACCTGAAAGCTGGCTGTAAGTCCCTTCTGCATGAGAACTGCAGTCAGAGGAACTCTGAATTAGTCTGACCACAGGTTTGCAGGTGGAGATTGCTTAATTGGAAGAAAAATAAGAACAAAGGTCAATGTCAGTATTCATTTTTCACATCTATTTCATCAGAAACTTATTTACTGTAGTCACTACATTGAACCACTGAGGTTGTCGCTGTTTCTTGCCAACTAAAATTAAGCTAACAAAATTAAATAGATTCAACATCTATCAAACATCGATTGTAGGTCAAATACTTTCAAGCATCCCTTATTTAAATTTCTGAATAATTTTGTGGGGCAGATATTTTTTCTTTGTTTATAATTGGAGAAAACAAAGATAAAAGAGGTTAGCTAGTTTGCCTAAGGATTTGAAGCCAAACCTCCTTATCTCAATTTTGCCTTGCGGGAAGTGTCATAGAATGCTCCGAAAAAAATAATCAGATGCAACATTTCTTTGTCCTGTCTGCAAAATATCATTGGCATGTAGGGAACTTAGCACACAGATTATTAACACCTGGGCCTCCACACAGAAGGCTTAGTTTGCTTAGTTGGGTAGGAAACGGGACAAATAAGGACCATTTTTAAAAACTCCCTTGATGAGCCTAATGCATATATGGTCAAGAGGAAGACCCACTGGTCTATTGTTTTTTGTGTTTAGTAACTTCAACTGCTTTCAAAATAAATGTATCTTGAATTGTTGGAGGCTGCATGTAGTTAGTTCAGTGGTATGATAAGCACTTCTGTTTTCTAAGCTAGCATGATTTATTCAAAGCCACCACTCGATAAAACTCTGATATTTCTTTTACAGCTTACCCATACTACCTGTTCCTGGATTCCATTGGAGCTCCTAATGACTTATTAATTGCTAGGTAAGTCTCAGAAATAAATTTTAACACAATATATTCATCGTTGAGGCTGAATTCATTTGTTCTAAAATTTTAGGCACTTTGATAAAGAAAATGACCACCCAAACCTCATCTAGCCTCGGGCCACAGTTCTCTACAGTATATGTGGCAGTCTGGTAAATCTCCACAGGTTAGCATCCAGATGTGTGCAAAGTTAGAGCAAGATCTCTGGTATTAAGGACAGGGCTGGGGGCGCAGGTACTGTGTTGTGATGAGTTTCATCATGGCAGGAGTGAAGGGCCGGGGCAGAGTCCTCCTCCGCTTCCCGGATGCTCCAGGAACAAGGACAAACTGTAACAATGTTACACTCTTCTGTTGCACCAAGTCAGAAGAGCCAATCAGAAAGCTGTTCATAGAGAATTTGTAGAATTAAATGACAGGATGCCTCAGAGATTATGTAATACAATTTTATCACTTTATAGATGAGAAAAATAAGAGTAAGACATAAAAAGTGACTTGTAGTAGGTGCGAACTAGAGTCCAGGGCTCTGGTCTCCAAGTCTGGTTAACTTTCACCCTCCCCCCACACACTATGCCAAACCCAGGCATTCTGTTTGCCCACAACCAGATCTTCAATTTGCCCTAATATTCAAGGTTCTTCTTAAATTAGTTTCATCACCTCTTCACCTGCTCATTCCTTAGGTGTTGAAATCCAAGTCCCACCTACGGAGGAGCCAACTGCATTGAACGAGAAAATTGACATGAACTGATTGGCCAAACCTACTCTTATCTGAGCTCCCCAGGTGAATGACCTTGTTGGGCTTTACTCACACTCATTTCCAGGGAGGGCAACATCATCGCAGCTATTCAACGGAGAGCTAATGTTCATTCCAGCCCAGGGTAAGGCCAGTTCCTCTGGGTGTGTTTCTGTGTGCTTGACTTGTTCTTTCAATGACCTCCCCATTACTTTCTGGAATGTGAAGACTGTTTTTGTCTGAAAAAAAAAAAAAAACCACTGGCTTACATACTTTTACTATACATACACACACACACACAAATTGCTACAAAGGGTACTACTGTGACAACTAATATACAATCTTGAGCTGTTTCCTAGTTATCTTTCTCCACATGCCTAGGAAGAAGGTGCAATTTTGTGAGCCAGCCAGTGGGCAAATTAAAACAAGTAAATAAATTGATAAATAAGTAGATTGAAGAATAAGCATTCACCTTTAAACTGAATGTTTCCGTAATGGGCTCCTTTCAGCTGCACGATTTTCTTGGAAAACATCCTTTCTTCCTGACTCCTTGTACTTTCTCTCTTTAAGTCATCTTCACTTCTCTTATACCCAGAATACTTTTTTTCTCATTTCCCCTCTTTCCACTCCCCACTTCCCATAGTTTAGCCTTTAATCTTCAAACTGAAGAGTAATTTTGATCACTGAATCATACTGATGCTACGTTGTCATCAGCTAACAGTTCACACCTATTGTGGATTTTAAATCATTTTGATCTAGATTTTAGCTCATTTTGACTTTTTTCCTGAAATTTTCTTATGGGGGTATCAGATTTTTTATAAGATTACAAATGAATGTAGAAAAAGACTGTGTATGTGTATGAGAGAGAAAAAGAGAGACAGAGAATGGTTGATTTTACATTATTTAGTCACATAAAACTATTAAGAAATAAGTATAATTGTGATGGATGTGTTACTTAGTTCAATGTAAGCATTTCACATTGTATATAGAAAAAGTACCATGAACCCCATAAATTCATTAAGGTACAAAACAATTAAAAAATCTCTAACTGCCAAAACCTGAGGGACATTAGCAAGGTCAAACCTGTGGAATAACTAAATAGAGTTCAAAGAAAGTTGCATAATATACTTGAAAATAACTTTTAAAATCAAATCATTATAGAAATCAATGATTTTTTGTGTGTATTAACTTTTCTAGTTGCATTTTGATGTGTACAAGTGTGGATTTTCTTCTCCCAACTTGTTCTCCATTTCTGTTACATGAAATCTTTTTTCTTTCTTTCTTTTTAACTTCCTTCCCTCCTTCCTTCCTTCTTTTCTTTTTTTAAGACAGTCTTACTTTGTTGCACTTGGCAGAGTGTCATGGCATCACAGCGCATAGTAACCTTATACTCTTGGTCTCAAGTGATTCTCTTGCCTCCCCCTCTCAAATAGCTGGGTCTACACGTGCCCCCCTACCATGCCCAGCTATTTTTAGAGATGGGGGTCTTGCTTTTGCTCAGGGTGGTCCTCAACCCCTAAGGTCAAACAATCCACCTGTTTCAGCTTCCCAGAATGCTAGGATTACAGGTGTGAGCCACCACACCTAGCTAGCACCTCACTTTTAAATGGATACTATTTGCTGCAGAACATATAAACACTTGCTGTATTTCTTTTGTTTAAATTAGTAGCAATAATATTCTAATCCAATAAATAGAAAAGAATAGTGTTCTATTAAAAAAGAAGAAAACGTCAGAAAGGCAGGTAAATGGGGGCATTTATTTTACAATTTATTCTGCTGCTTTAAACTTTTATTGAAGAAAACATACATATAGTAACATGCATGTATTGTAAGGGTGCATCCCAAAGAATTTTTACAAACTGACTCTGCCCATATAACCAGTCCCCAGATCAAGAAATAAAACACCATCAACAACCCATCCCAGAATCCTCTGCTCTTCTGTAAACTCCTAAGGGTTTTACCATTGTCCTGCCTTCCTGTCCCATAAATGAATATGTATTTTATAAAAAGGGAAACCTATGATTTTTTTGGTGTCAGGCTTATCTCACTCAGAATTGTGTTGAGTTTTATGATGTTATGATGTCAGATTGTTCACTAGTAATGCTTTAGTATTTCACTGTGTAAATATAGTCACATTATTAAATTTTTTAAGTAAACTTTAACAGTCTTATAGATTCGGTTTCATTTTTGACCGCCAACCCCTGTGGGTTAGAGAGCTGGAGCCCCTTCTCGTTTTTGGCCGATGTCCTCTTGCCATGTTGGGTTGAAGTCCTCTTGCCTTCAGGTGCTCTTCCCATCCCATATATTCACTTCGGGGTGCTTCCTTTCTGTGGCTTGAAGCCATTAAATTTCCATAAGGGCCCTGTGCGCTATGAAGCAAATCCAGTCACTGCCCCTGTCTGCTTTCCTCATTCCTTCTTTCCTAAATTCTCCCCCAGGGAGCTTCAGTTGGGCTTTGCAGTGTATGACCTGTACACTGTGACACATCCATGGCTATTCCTAACCTCAGGTTATGATCCCCAGGAACTGGGACAGATATTTTACCTGGGATGGACTGTGGTTATAATTTACTGAAAAATTTTACAAAACAAACAGACAGACAAAAAGAAATACTAAAATAGGCAGCTTGATAATTTAAAATGAGTGACGGACTAGCGTTTAGGGTTCTTGATTATGATGATGAGTTTAGAGATTCCACAGTACTCAGAGCATAGCAGGAGAGGAAAGGTGGGTTTCCTTCTTCTCACCAGAGCGTGGCAATGTTAAATAGAACCTAGGCAGTGTTTATATGAACAGCAGCCACATTTGCTTCTAGAAGCTTCTTGTGGTGATGGCAGAAGTGGCAGCAGCCACAGCAACACAGAGCATATCCAATTCTGGAACTACAGTATCTGAGCAGTGCTGGTGGAGACATTTCATGACCAGAAATACTGTCTAGGTCGTAGTTAAGAATTCCTAGGACTGACTGTTCACGTGTAAGCAAGCATCCCGGTAGTTTCTGGATACCAGGCATAAGATTCTAGGGGAAATTAGGCCTCTACTCATCTAGGCAGATAGGAATAATTTTTCCTTGGAAAACAGATAGGGTACATAAAGTGACCAAAGTTCTAAGTGCGCTCACTGCTCCAATTTATAGATTGGAACACAAGGCACAAAGAGGTTCAGTACCTTGTCTGAGGTGGTAGTTCACAAGGAGTCAGGTCAGAATAAAACCAAAGCGTCTGGCTAGACACTCTGCTTGATATAACTAGAATCCACATTCCCTAAAGACAGTGGAAGGATTGCTTTGCTTTTATTCAAATAATTGCTCCAAGAAATGGAAATACATCTTTTATGAGATATTTACATGTTAGTGTGGATTAGTGTCACAGGATGGCGGAAAGGTACCTCTGGGATTTTATAACAGACAAGAGTCAGGCGAGAATAGCATTGGAAAAGTCAAAACTGTCAGTGTACATAATATTGAGATAGTATTTATTTCAACAAAACATTTGAGTCTGCTCATTTTTACAACCTAAAGTTTGGAAAACCTGACATTTGCCTAATCTAACTAGTGTAATCTATTCTAGGATTAGTGCTAGCTATTTTCTAATTAAGTTAGAGTTTTAGGTAAAAGGGAAGTCTTTATTAAAGCAAATGTTGTTTTCAGTGTAAGGTTGTTTACTTTAACCAAATAAGCTCCACGTTGATCCTTGAAACATAAACTCTGTATATCTTAAGGTTTGGGAAGGTTAAAAACATGTGGCTGATTTTCTTGAGGAATTTTAAAACCTCAGTTAATATGTTATAATTTTCAATCCATTTTTGAGAAGATGGTCTTCATTGACCTAATAGTTGTGGCTATTAATTGACAACGTTGGAATTTTGAAGAAACATGCTCCAAACAGAACTCACTGTCTTCCTGCCTCAAACCCTGTTTCTCCCTAGCCTGTGTGTTCCCTATGTTCATCCATTAACGTTAGAAGCTGCAAAGTCATCCTTGACTTACATTTTGTACCTTTCACATTGTTTAACATAAATTAGTCCAAGTGGGATTGCTGAGTTACTTTCTATTTTGATACACTTTCAAACTTACAGAAAAGTTGGAAAAAATACTCAGACTTTTTGCATATGGCTTTCACCCAAATTGATTGTCTATTTTTAACATTTGCTCATATTTGCTTTGCTTTGTTTTTATTTTTATGTATTTATTTGAGACAGGGTCTTTCTTAGTTGCCCAGGTGGCACCATCATAGTTTGCTACAATCTCAAACTTCTGGGCTCAAATGATTCTCCTACCTCAGCCTCCCAAGTAGATGGAACAGTTGACAGACGCCTGCCACCACATCAACGTAATTTATTATTATTATTTGTAGAGATAGGGTCTTGCTGTGTTGCCCAGACTGGTTTTGAACTACTGGGCTTAAGTGATCTTCTAAAATGCTAGGATTAGAGGCAGGGCCCACTGTGTCTGTCCTGCTTTGCTTTGTATATACACACACACTCAATGCAAGATCATCCAATTATGTAAATATATAATACATTTATATAACAAATTTACATTATTATAATAGTCATATATAAATAGGTTTATGTATACTCATATAATATTTTCTTTTTATTGGAGAGCATATCACAGACCTCATATTCCTTTCCTCATAAATATTTCAGTGTTATTTTCCATGAACAAGAAAATTCTCCTACATAATTAAAGTAAAATTTTTAGAATCATAAAAATTAGCATTTATATAGAACTATTCTCTAATTTATGAGAGTTATTCAAATTATTACAATTGTCTCTTTAACGTCTTTTGTAGCATATGTTTTTCTGGTCCAGGATGTGATAAAGAATCTAATTTTCATATCTCTTTAGTCTCCCTTAATCTGGGGTGGTTCTTTGGCCTTTCTTTGTCTTTTACAATAGTGATATTTTTAAAGGGTGTAGTCCATTGGTTTTAGAGAATGTTTTTCAAGAGAAATTTCTGCTTGTGCTTTGTGGTTGGGAATGTAAAACAGGTGATGCCGTGTCCTCAGCGCAGCCCATCAGGAGGTGTGTGATGTCAGTTTGTCTCACCATTGATGATGCTGCCTTCAATCACTTGGTTAAGTTATTCTTTACTTTTCCCTTCTCATTCACTTCCTCACTCCCCATGTTCAACCAGCTCTTTGGTGCTGTCAGTTCTAAAAATCTTCCAAATTCAGATTTTCTACTCCACTCCCCTGAGCTTTGCCTAGACATTAGGGTCTCAACTTTATCTCATTTCCAACCTTTCTTTCATATTCTTCACAAAATTGCATTTCTCAAAATACAAATGTGGCCATGGATCACCTGACCTTTCTTAATTAAGACTTTTAATTCTACTCAATGAGTTACAGTAGCATTTCCAGATTACCTTCATGGAACATTAGCTCTTCAAAATATCCTGTGCAGAGAAAGGGTTCATTGGTCAAATAAGTGTGGGAAATAATACATTGGTTATCAAATCTGGAACCACCATGCACATTAGCATACTGAAGACTGAAAAGCTGTGCAGAAAGAAGTCCAGCACTTCCCAAACTTAACTCCAAAAAGAAACCTTTTGTTTTTCACCATAAATGAAATATTTCTGTGTAATCCGTATTCTTCAACAAGCCTTACAGTAATGCCGAAAACAAGACCCACACCCTGGCTCCTTCTTGCACCAACCCATGGACCTCCTCTCTCCCTGCCAATATCTCTTCCCTGTAATTAATCAGAGGGACTAGCCCTCTCTGATGGCACCACATACTTTTTTTGCACAAACAATGCCTTTTGTTTGTATAACTGTTGTGAGACCATGAATGAAATGCCCTCTACTATTCCGTCTTCCATCAGTCTCCTTCAGTTCACTTGCACGCTTGTTAAAAACTCAGTTCAAATGTTGACAGCTCCCTAACGTCTTCTCTGCTCTCTGCTCTCCCTTCTCTTTGTGTACCCCTCTATTGAGGGTTTATCACACTCTGTATGATTTTCTTAATCTATTGAGGCTGCTAAAACAAAATGTCAGAGGCTGGGTAGTTTATAAACAACAGAAATTTGTTTCTCAGTTTGGAATCTAGAAAGTCCAAAGTCAAAAAGTCAAAGTCCAAAGTTTCTCAATTTGGAATCTAGAAAGATCAAGGTCTAGACCTAGGTCTGCGAGGTTCACTGCCTGGTGAGAGCCCATTTCCTCAAGGACAGCCACCTTCTCACTCTAACCTCACGTGGCAGAAGGGGAAAGAGGTGTCACCCTTGAGGGTTCCCATCCCATGACCTTATCACATGTCAGCACCCTATGAAGTCTGAAGGTACATATGTTCAGACCACATCCATGATAGTTTCCTATTTGAATGCCTGCTGCTGTCCCTAGTGGTGAGCATCTTGAGCTCATGAGCTTCTTACACACCTTAGAAATACCATGATGTTTTGTAATCTCTGAATTCTGAGAAACACATACTCTATGTTTTCTCTATACCGTTGAGAATATTATCTTGTGAATTTGTGAACATCGGCTGTATCTGGGAACCATGTCAGATGATGGCTACTGAAGAGACTTCTGTATCAAGCCCAAATTCTAAGTATCTAAAAATGTATTATTTAGTTTTTATTCCCTTTTTCTCATACTGTTCATCTTTATTTGGAAATATGTGTTACAAGTTTTAGAAGGAAAGTGATTTCACTCTTTGAATATTAGTCAAAATCAGCAGATATCAATGATTTCATTTACATTATAAGATTCATAAATTAAGAAGATATGATTATTTTATCATTGAATAAGCAGTGAAAATTTTGTGGCACATGTGCATTTTACATTTCTGAAACATGATTGATTTTCTATATTTGGGGAGAATGTGTAAGTTTGGTATATTGAGCTAATAGGGCAAATCTTAAAGCCACAAACTTCCCAATTTTTCTGTTCATTCAGAATGCCTTCAAGAATCTGTTTTTCATTTCCTGTATTTCATGATATTTAGAAAGAAATAGTGCAGTCTACCTAGTATCTTGGAAATGAAATTTGCAAGTTGATAGTCATAATTCATTTTGCCAGAGAAATGCATGCTATTGATAAAGAAACCTATTTTCTTAAACCTCCTATAAACAGGTTAAGACATGCTGAGAAACACTGTTATTGCATCTATTCTATGACTTTCATAAATACACTTTCCCTTGTAATATTCTGATTTCCTTCTTGCAATAAAGATGTGATCTGTCAGATGTTCACAGGTGCTCGACAGCATTGGTATATTCCAGCTTTGTCTTTGCCACGTCATTCCACGTCCACTCACCACTGAACCAATTACTTTTATTACTATAAGTGGGAAAGCTGGGTCATCTACAAGGGTCAAGCAAGGAGCCCTTTCCTAATCAGAGGCCTTGGAGCCTGAATGTGTACCTCTAAGTTCTTGTGTCTCTGGAGATAGTCTGATGGGAGTCAACTTTTCCACAGCAGGAGAGACACTGTGATTTTTTTTTTTTCCGTATTGGACTCCAATTGTTCAAGAATGTGTTTGAAATCTGATGTTGAACTGACCTTTAGGTTTCTGTCTTCCTTTTCAGATACATTCCACACGGGGATGTACCCGAGATAGGGCATATCACTCAGCGTCCCTGAATTCTGTGATTCATAAGGAAACCCCTTTTACTGGCTGCCAACAAATCAAGAGCTTGGGATACCATGGTTTGAGCAAACAGAGATTAAGAGTGGCTTGGGTTGGGCAGGAACATGGTGTGCATTTTAGGTTGGCAAAAGTACAAGGCAAGGTGGAGCTTATGATATTAAAGAGCACTCAGTGAGGCTGATGAATACTTAGTAAATGAGGCCAAAACTTGCACAATTCTCCCTCTCTCTCTCACTTCTTTCTCTCTTCTCTGTATTTTCAAAGCTGACACAGTGATTGTAAGTTTTCCAAAGTTCATTATTCATTGTTAATGGGCAAGACTCTTAAATGCCTCTGCAGCTACATGGTACTGACCCAGAGCTAAAAATCACAGCTGGACTTGTAACGCTGCAGTGTGCGGTGGCTTGAATTAGCATTACCATACAAGGCAGCTTTGAATTCCTTCTGGTAACCTTTTATTACTGTTTTCAAATTTCTCAAGCACTGCCAAACATCTTGAACTTTGTGGAATGATCATAAACTTTACAAAGATAAACCTTTGATTACTCTTTGAAATTCTGCTAAAGAAGGCCAAAATTATATTAGCAATGCAAATATTTCAACATCGCAGACCTGGAATACCATTTTGATTATTCAACCCTAGAAAAAAAATTTGGGGTATTATCGGACAATTAATAAAGGGGCATCACAACAGCTGTGCTAGTTTTCAGAAACAAAATTATACAAGCTAAAAATAATGCTTCAGCTGCAGAGCAGGCCAGCGCATCTGGGTTGTTTGCAGATACCTTAGATATTTAGAAAGCTGCTCCTTTAAAACTTCCAAAACATTTGTTAAAAACACTTCATAATGGAAGTATGTTTCCCTTGGCACTTCAGCAGAGCAGTTTTTACTTTCAGCTGAAAATATGGGGGATATCGTCGTGAGACAGAAAGGGTTTTGCCTTGAGCAGGCTGACATGGTGCTACTGTGGGCTGCATGGCCCAGAATCGATTTGATGGAGAGAAATTTTTAAGAAGAGAAGACTTTTCTCAAAGAACAGGCTATGGCTTTTGGAAGATGGAAAGACACATGGAAGAAATCTCTGTGGAATAGCAAAGAAAATATTTTTATGTTGTGCTAAAATAATGACCAGAGAGTTCATAAGAGAGGAAGGAAGACACCGCCAGGATGCAGTGTGGCGTGGTGAACACTCACTCACACTTTGGGGCCTGATTGCCAAGGTGCAGGTTCTAGGTCGTCCACTTTCTCGCTTGATGACTTTGGCCGAATTACATCATCACGATGTCTTTAGTTACTTTCTCTGTAAAACACTATGATAAAAGTGTCTCCCTCCCTCAAAGAGCGGTGGTGAGGATTATGTAAGTGTGTATGTATAAAGAAATGACAACAGTGACTACAGACACTGTTCAAAAGAGTGGGAAGGGAATTTTAAAAGGGGGAGAGCAACCAAGAATGAGCTTTATTTAGAAAAGAAAGTTTTTAAATTTTTTTAATTAAATCATAACTGTGTACATTAATGCATGGAAACTTGCCCCAACTTATGCACACATATGTATATTTGAGAGAGTAAAATAATAAAGTGGCCATTCTACTGCTTTTAACTCTCCCTTTGGTAGAATCTGTACATACTCAGGAGTAGGTTCTATGATTAACCCCCAAAGATCTTTTGCACGTAGATAAGCAATGGAAATTCTTATTTCAGTTAACTTACAGAAGTTAAGGAGCAAGAACCTTCTCAAACTTTGATGGAGATGCTGAATCCTCCCTTTAGAATGCAACCCCTTTGAGGCAGGGGCTTCTGCAGCCATGCTTGCTCTTTTACTATGGCCATAGGAGAAGGAAGAGGGGGATGCTTCAAAATATTGAATAGTGATGATAATTTTGCAATAGTGCCTTATTGCCTTGCAGGTTTTTGCAAAACTCCTCCATAGGGTATTTCCTAATATTGCAAAATCCTCTGTGTGCTGTGCCATTTGGTGAACAATGAGCAGGGCATGGAAAACCAATTTGGAGTCAAAGTGTCCCAGGTCACTGTGGCCCTCTGTTTTCCTCCAGCTCTTCTCTTTCTCACTCGCATTTCACACCCATCAGCAGAACTTCATTTGTGACAAGGAAAGAGAGGAAAAAATACATGTGGAGAAAGATGAATCTTTGTCAAGAACAAATGTCAATAATCTCACCTTCTCCCTTCTAATTCACTCTTAGGAATGCTTAAATGCTTCGAAGGCAACACTTCCAAATTATATTAATTGCTATTAATAGGAAGGAGCTTACTTTTTAACTCAGAAAATATTATAAGAAATCAGGCAAATCACTATTAGGAATACTATCACATGGCATTGTTTGGAAAGCTGAAAGTATTAACCAAACTTCAGGTTTAATCATTGGGTTTTACCTTTTTTTTGTTTTTTTAGAGACAGAGTCTCATTTTGTCACCCTCAGTAGAGTGTCATGATGTCACATCTCACAGCAACCTCCAACTCCTGGGCTTACATGACTCTCTTGCCTTAGCCTCCTGAGTGGCTGGGACCACAGACGCTCGCCACAAACACCCAGGTGTTGCAGTTTGGATGAGGCCAATTTTGAACCTACCTCCCTTGGTATATGGGGCCAGTGCCCTACTCACTGAGCCACAGGTGCTGCCCTTAAATACTTCTTTTAGAAGATCCGAGACTGTGAACTTGTTGAGGGCAAGGCTTACATTGTAGAAAACTATACTCACAGAACTTGGGAGCTTATAGATGATTAATAAATCCCCACCTCCCCCAATCTTCCTTAAATAAGTGTCTTTTATTTCATAGAATTTGGAGAATAAATAAAGTTCACTATTGTAAGTTCTTGCTCACTGACTAATTAGTAGCCCTACAGGTGTTTCTCATTTTAGCAATGGGAATGCTGACGACTCCATTTGCCCAGCATAGGAATTCGAGAACCGAAGTCTCTGAATGGGAATGTAGGCCTTCTGCTTGTTCTATGGCTGATCCTAACCCCCGGAATGTACTACCCTAAAAATTGTAATTGTGATTTTCTGCATGTAAATTAGTATAAATATTCTTGGTGTTTATAAAGTCTCAAATAGAGTGTATATACGTAAGTTTCTTAAGAATGAACATCCATACAAATCCTTAAGCAAAGGTAAATGAGAGGATGAAAGTTAATATTCTAAATAAGGGATTTGTATAAACAAATTGTATGCATTTATATAAATGACATTGTATGATGCACAGAGCAAATTCACATGTTTTTTGGGAATTCTTTTTTATGTAGCAAATAATTCTTCACAATAGGTGTTATGGATACCATGGCTGCATAACACACAATCCCAAAACTTCACAGGGTAAAACAACCACAAATTATGCTCATGGATTGTGTGAGAAGCAGTCACTCAAGTGTCTGGTAGTTGATGCAGGCATTGGGGTGGGAGCCTCGTTCCCGCCCAGTTGTGTCGCTCCACGTGAACTCTCTGAATGGGTTCCTTTGGGTTTCCTTCACAGTATGATGAGATGGGGCAGAGGGATAGGGGGAAAGGGAGAGAGGGGGAGAGAGAAAATGAGCTCCTATCACCTCTTCTGACCTAGCCTAGCAAGGCATCCATGCTGCAGTCTGTTAGTCCAGGTAACTGCAAAGCCCCTCTCAGGTTCAAGGGAGGGGAATAGAGAGTCCAGATGATTTCAGGCAAGGTCCTGAAGGAATATGTATGACCAGAGATATATTTATGACCAATTTTGAAAATGCAATCTATCACTTAAGGATTGATATTTCCATTTTGTAGAGGAGAAATTGGGACATATCCCCAGAGCTGGTAAATGGCAAGATGCGTACTCTAAACTGGTTCTTTTTACTTAGCGATATGCTTTTGCTATTATACACCCCTGGAGCTCTTAACTATCATGGAAACACTCTTCCTGTCTGAAGAGATGACTTTTAATGAAATATATTTTCTTCCTTCAGTTGTAGTTTGCACTTAAAATATAACTAGGAGTAGTCTTGCCAAATGCTATATTTTAAACATGAAACATTAAAGGGAAAATTATAATAAAAGTTCATTTCTGTGAGTTGAGAATATTTTTTGAACTTTGTATTTTAAGGTAATTTCAGACTTACAGAAAAATTTCAAACCATACTACAAAGAATTTTTGTTTCCTTTCACCTAGATCCCTCAACTGTTAGCATTTTACCACATTTGCTTTATCAGCCTCTCTCTACAGCATTTTTTCTAGAACATTGGAGTATAAGTTGCAGATATGATGTTCCTTTACCCCACAATACTTCTGGGTATATCTGCCCCAAACAAAGACATTCTCCTACATTATCACAGCAGGAAATTAACTCCTACACAATGCTATCATCTAATATGTATATACGGACCTTATGAGCTACAATATATATAAACAGACAATTACTCTTTGATGAATTGATTAATGAATGCAACTTTGAATGAATAAGTAATCTGTCAAATAGCGTAAGCAGAGAAAAGAGAGAATAGATCAGGACTAAAGCTTGGGAAAGGAAATAAAACATAGAGAAAGAAAAGTTTAGAAGAAAAATTCAGAAAAGAAGAAGTGAAGAAAGAGAAAGATGAGGAAGAAAAAAGTGAGAAATGGGTATCTTTGTTCTGGTCTGTCATATGGCTTATGAAGAGGTGAGGTTAATGGGTACAGCAATTTGAGGGGTATGAGAGAAACACAGAAATGATTTTTTTTTTAGTGACTCCTAATAGTCCAAGAAAAATGACCTGCAATGTAAGACCTGAGACTTCCTAGGCTAGAGGGAAGGGAAAACAGAAGAAATTGGAGAATTGGAATTTTTCAAACATTTTAATGCTACAACCTTTTCTGTAGTGCATAGTCAGGTAAGCAAATCTCAGACACCCTTTGCAACACAATGAGTGCTGTGCTTACATGGAGTATTATTTTTTTTTATTAAATCATGGCTGTGTACATTAATGTATGTATGGGGTACAATGTGCTGGTTTTATATACAATTTGAAATACTTACATTAAACTTGTTACCGTAGCCTTCACCTCATTTTCTTAATTATTGTGTGAAGACATTTATACTCTACACTTAGTAGATTTGATGTGTACCCTTGTAAATGGAGTATTATTGATAAATTTGGTGCCATGGGACTTTGGAGATTTTAGACTTTGCAATGTCCATTGTCGAAATACCAAAACTTCTGGTGTAATTTCTAGTTCTTCAGAAAAGAGAAAATACACTAAACTGTCTTCATTGTGAGC
The DNA here is from genome assembly GCA_963573935.1 of Arctocebus calabarensis. Lineage (NCBI taxonomy): Eukaryota > Metazoa > Chordata > Mammalia > Primates > Lorisidae > Arctocebus > Arctocebus calabarensis. The sequence continues at coordinate 23,446 of CAUYON010049369.1, forward strand.
TGGAGAAAATAATTGAAAACTGTTTTTGACATGTCACATTTTATAGGAGACTAGCACTCCTTTTCTTAAGCTAGTATGAGATGTCAATTTAACTTTTGTCTGTTGACTTCCTCTCTTATCTCCAGCCAGAAGTTTTCTTTTTGAGCATCATATTTCAGGACCCACGCTGACTCCACCTGCCTCAAGTTCAACTGTTGTCTCAACCTAGCTCCTCCCTAAGTAGATGTCCCATTGCTATTGATGTCACCATCCTTCTTCCAGTTGACAGGGTTGATTTTGACTCCTCTTTATCCTTCAACCCCTCTGTGATCAGATCTTTTAGATTCTATTTTCTGCAGCATGCCTGTATATCCACCACTCACTTAGGACAACAGTGAAAATAACCTGTTGTACTGGAGAAGATATTTCAGTATCACATTCACTTCAGGATCACTTCCACTGTCTCTTCTCAGGGACAGGTTTTTCAATACCTTCAATTTGTGTTACTTCCCTGTCTTCTCCATGAAACCATGAAGTCTTGAGGATAGAGGCCTTCCGTGCTCTATTTACCCCCAGTTTCCCAGCACCCCAATGTAATACATAACATAGCTTTTGGGAAGTTTGCAGAATGAATACATGCTCTGCTTCTTTATTTAGCTGTACTAGTCAGGAAAGGTTAATTCCTACTACAACCAAGTATAATATAGGTGCTTAAAACTATATTATGAATGCGTATTTCTTGCTCATATCAGGTGCAATGGTGTGGAGCAAGATCCTCCTTTATCTCTTGGCTCTGCCATCTCATAAGGACTCTTGAGTTGTCATAACCCAGCTGAGGAGGAGATGCCATCACTCCTGTTCGTGTCCTTTTAGGCAAAAGTCAATGATAAATACCCCCCCCAAACTAATAGTTTCTGGGAAATATAGTCACACTGGAAATAAATTTGGTAATCATCTAATCAGAACCTGGCCTACTATCCTTCTAACTCTCTACTTACTTCAAATTATGATAGTCATGTTATAGAATGTATCTTGGAGAGGGTATCTTTTTTTCTCTCTCTCTCCCTATACACACACATAATTTTGAGAGGTAGAGTCTCACTGTGTTGCTGAGGCTAGCCTCAAACTTGTAGCATCCTTGGACTTCAGATGTACATCAAGATGCCTGGTTTTGTAGAGTGTCTTTCTATTTACAATGACCCCACTAACTGCTGGCTCCCTGCCTCCCATTATTCCTGCTGCTTTCCCTTCAATTTGAATTTGGAGAGATTTTTATAACTGTTTTGCAACCATTCCATGAGCATAAACTGTTTTGTCCATATACGAAACAATTAGAGTCAAATTTTCTCTCTTGGGGATTTGGAATCAGAAGCAGCAGGCAGCTGGTTAGTCTCTCAGTGTGATGGTATTTGTGACATATGAACTCAGAAATTTTAAGGCATTCATCTTTTACTAACCATGTAGATTTTGGAGGAAAGAGAATTTGTCTACAGAGAAGGAAAAGTGGAGCAGATATTCAGGGAGGAACTTGGGTGAGAACAGGAAGAGGGAGGAAACCTAATGGCTTCCCAGACCAGCTTCTATTCCTTCCGTAGGCTGACTACTTCTTGCATTCCTGTCTATAGACTTGTAAGGAATAACCATTTTGATACTTAGAAAAGATAAAAATGATCCTAATCAAGAAGACACCCTACATAATTATACAAATAACTTGAAACAGGTTAAAATGAGAACTCATAAAATAAAGTTGTCTGGAAAAGGAGCAGATATTTAAGTCACAGTTGCTTTGTTAGTGGAAGGTCAGATTTTGCTCAGTGTTTCCGAGAAGTCAAAATGGAGAAGGAGACTTGGTTATTTTCATGATTCTCAATTTCAGAAAGAAAGAAACACCTTCCTTTGGAGAATGAAGCTCTGTTAGCACTAAAACCTAATAGTAATTTCTTAGGTGGTGGGGTAAAAATGATCTGTATGGGAGAGAATTTACAGCCTTTCCTCAATCCATCCAGACTGTTGAAGAGAAACTCAATTTTCACATGTATAGGTGAAGAGCAATGCTGGGAATCTTAGAAGAAAATCTGAATCTTTATAATAAGTGCTATTCAGACTTTTATGAAATATTAATGGCTTTGACCTTCTGTTATTATTTATTAATATTATTATTATAATCCTCTTTTCTTAAGTCTCCCCTACCACTGTTTGGTCAGCATTTTATGTTAAGTGTTAGAATTCTTCCTGGTCTGTTCTCTGTGGAATGGAAAACCTTGAGCACAGGGATCTTATTTCTTATTTGGTCTACTGTTTCCAGTGCCTGAATTGTTCCTGGCACATAGCAGATACTCAATAACTACTGATTAATTACACAAATGAATGAATAAATGAAGTGGGGATGGCAGAGAGCAAGAGAATAGAAACTGGGCAGGATTGAGATTTGGGGAACTTATGTGGGGACCAGCTGGAGATAAAGAGAAGGCCGATAGGAGATAAGGAAATTTTAGTAAATATTGCTGAGAGTTATGTAGTTGAATTTGTCTATTGTCCTCTTTTTAAAAATTAGAAGTATTCATTTGATTTTAAAAAAATTACTTATAGTTACTGAGTGCGATTTTTTCTATTGCTTTGTCCCTTAGAAACTTGACCAAATGAGTAACATCTCAACTGGTAGAGTTATTATTATTATTTATTATTATTATTATTATTTATTATTATTTTGAGGCAAAGTCTCACTTTGTTGTCCTTGATAGAATGCTGTGGCATCCTAGCTTACAGAAACCTCAAACTCTTGGGTTCAGATCATCCTCATGTCTCAGTTTTTCATTTTTAGGAGAGATAAGGCTCACTTTTGCTCAGGCTGGTCTCAAACCTGTGAACTCAAGTGATCCACCCACCCAGGCCTCCTAGAGTACCAGGATTACAGGCGTTAGCCACTGCACCTGGCACAACTGGTAAGATTCTTACCTGGTCTTCATGGCTTATTCAGTTGTCACTTTCATTATTCGCCATTTGGGGGGGGGGTATACCATGTGTTCAGTACTATAAAGGGAAATAGATACAAGTCAAATTGTATCTTTGTAGTCAAGTGGGCAATAATATCAGTAAACTAGTAATGTAGGTCAAGACCTATGTGAAAACACAAATGGGTTCCAAATGTGGTGGGATGGGCATGTCATGGATCAGCTTTTTAAGGCTAACTACCTTTGCCAAGTCATGGACATATGAGGGAAGCTACCGATGAACCTGCGAGCACTTGGCTCTGGCTAGATGACAATATGTATGTATGGAAAGGGTGGGGAAAAGTCTGGACTATTGTTAGATTTTTTAAGTAGAGGAATAGACATACCGTCTTTGAATAACACGCTGGCCAAAGAATAGAGAATGAATCTGTGATATTATGAAATATATATTTGATCTTCCTCCCCATTTCTTGACATACAACTCCCCAAATCTTTGGGGAGTGATAAATATAATCTCTAAAGATATGATGCTTTTTATGCTAATGAGTTGACTACAGGGTGACAGTCCCTAGGTAGTTTCAGGATGGGGGCTGGAAACCAGAAAGAGAAGACAGGATTATTAGGGAGAATATGTGGTGTTTGATTTTCCATTCCTGAGATATTTCTCTTAGGATAATGGTCTCCATTTCCCTCCATGGTGCTGCAACTGACAGTATTTTATTCTTTATCTGGCTGAGTAGTACTCCTTGGTATATATTAATATATACCATATTTTCTTCACACAAATCAAGGGACACTTAGGTTGATTCCACACCATTACAATTATAAATTGTGCTGCGGTAAACATATATTTGAGCGCAGGTGTCTTTTTGATTAAATGACTTCATTTCCTTTGGGTAGATACCTAGTAATGGGATTCTTGGATCAAATGGTAGGTCTACATTTATTTATCTATTTATTTATTTAGGAATTTCCATTTTTATATAAAATTTCCTGTTTTTATACAGGTTGTACTTATTTGCCATTCCACCAACAGTGTATACATGTTCCTTTCTCTCAGCATCATATGAGCATTTATTATTTTTATACTCTTTAATAATGGACATTCTGATAGGGGTAAGGAATATCTCATTATAGTTTGAATTTGAATTTGGCTGATGATTAATCTGTGGGAACTAATAGATTTGTACACATAGGCACAAAATGATGTAAAGGACCTGAGAAACCAAGAAAGTGGGGGAGGATGGGGGGATGAGAGAATAGGTATGGGATAAAAATTTATCTATTTGGTAAAATGAACATTATTCTGGTGATGGGCACACCATAAGCTTTGACTTAAGCGTTATAGAAGATATCCATGCACCAAAAACACTGTAACCTCTTGAGTAATACATATATTATATATATAACATATTGAGGTGTCTACAGGTAGGAAGCTTCAGAATTTAATTGGAGGACATTAGCTAGTGTTTGCTGTGCAATGTGGGAACATAAACTCTCACATCTGGTATCAGAAATGTGACTTTGGTAGGAAAAAGTGAGTTTAGTTTTTTCCTCATTATATATAACATAATATATATATTACTCAGCTTGAGAAATAGTCAAGCTTTCTGTAATAGCATCTGTAATAGCATCTCCTGTGGTTGGCTCTGGTGTAGGGAGGACTCCTATCAGTGAGATTCCTGGTTGACTTGATGAATGGAATGTCCTAGGGAGAATGCCGTGGTGTCACAGCTCACAGCAACCTCAAACTCTTGGGCTTAAGTGATTCTCTTGCTTCAGCCTCCCAAGTAGCTGGAAGTATAGGCACCCACCATAACGCCTGGCTACTTTTTGGTTGTAGTTGTCATTGTTGTTTGGCAGTTCTGGGCTGGATTTGAACCTGCCAGCTCTGGTGTATGTGGCTGGTGATCTAGCCATTGAGCTATAGGTGCCGAGCCTTACATAATATTTTGATATAAAAAAGATAATAAATTACAGGTATCCTTGTTTAAAAAAAAAAAAAAGAAAGAGAAGGCATGATTAGAGAGTTGGGTCTTTCAGTGCCATCACACAGCCTCCAGGGAAGGCAGAGGGGCTGAAGGTTAAGTTGATCACAAATGGTCAACGATTAAATCAAATGAGTTATGTAAAAAAGTTTCCATAAAATCCCAAAGGACAGTGTTCTTGAATCTTCTGAATAGCTGGACACATGCAGGTTCCTGGGGGGTGGCATGCCCGGAGTGTGGGTGGAAACTCAGCAGCCCTTTGCACATGCCCTCCCTGAGATTATCTTTCCATCCATAATCTTTCTACTGTAGTTTATAGTAAACTGGTAAATGCAGGAAACTTTCTCTGAGATCTGTGAGACATAAGCAAATTAATCAAACTCACAGTGGAAGTTCTGGGAACCCAAATTTAAAGCCATTTGGTCAGCATAGGTGAAACATCCTGGTACTTGAGATTGGCTTTGGGAGTAAGGAGCAGTCTTGTGGGACTGAGCCCTCAGCCTGTGAGATCTAACAGTGTCTACAGGTAGGAAGCTTCAGAATTTAATTGAAGGACATTAGCTAGTGTTTGCTGTGCAATTGATTGATGGCCTGGCATGTGGGAACATAATCTCTCACATCTGGTATCAGAAATGGGTTGTGACTTTGGTAGGAAAAAGTGAGTTTAGTTTTTTCCTCAGTTTTCTCAGGGTCAGAACAATGTTTCTTGAAATGTGGGCCCAGACCACCAGCATCAGTATCACCAAGAAGCTTGTTAGGAAGACTGGTACTCAGGCCCCAACCCGGGTCTACTAAATCAGCAGCTCTGGGGAGTAGGGTCCAGTAATCTGTGATTAACACGACTTCCAGGTGGCTTTGATGCATACTAAAGCTTAGGAACTATTGATGATACCAAGGGTGGGACTATAGAGAGGAAGATCTGATTGGAACTTACAGTGTTCATACGCCTGGTCAGCAACAATGTGGTTATCAACTAAAGTGTTGATTGTGGTAATGGGGAGTTCAGAGTAGACAGATGGAAATGTGTTTCAGATGGCCAGATAAATCAGCATGGTAGGGGTACCAAAGAGTAACTTATCCCTTCTGTGGTGGTGGTGGGGAGAGTGGCACTTGATAGAGAACGTAAAAATGACCTGCGATGTGATGATGGATCCAACAGATGAAATGAGATGGGGGGTGGAGCCAGCCAATCACAGTCCTGTAACCAGCACCCCAAGAACTTCATGGTGTTTCTTTTTCTAACTCGGAGTGAAATTCTGACTAAGAAAGATATCCCTAAACGATTTCCTCATCTCATCTCATGGGCCGGCAGAAACCCCAAGCTTCAGAACAATACACATAAACAGAGGCTGGGTATTTTGTCTTCACAGTGCCCACGGGATAGTTATCATCCTCATTTTTCCATTGTTCTTTCCACTACTTTTTTGTTAGTTTTCTAACAATCACAGCTCTCTGAGATCTAGTACATGGTCTCTCAGATTCTGTCACCTATTCTAACCTGAGTTACCATCTTCTACCAAATTCCAGAATACTTCTTCACGTTCTTTGGTAACTTCAGCCCAACCCACTCTTCTCTCCACCAATCTGTTATTCTTATTATGTCCATCCAACACTTGGGCCTGTTATTTCTTCCACTATCCAAATCTAACAATCTTGCCTTCATCTTACTCAGCTTGGACTGTGGGGAGAAGGAGACTCAGGGGATGTGGCAGAAGGAGTCTGTCTTAACTCCAAAACCCAGCCTCCTTTTAACTATGCGATAACTTTAACGAAGCCTTCGCAACCAATTATTTATGGGGAAATAAACTCTAATGTCTCTGTATTCAGTAATGGCTGAGTCTAGTAAAGATAACTGGGTACAAGTTGCTTTTGTTAAAGTTTGAAGGTCAAGATGTCCTGGGGAGAAGTGTCATTGAAGAAAAATCAATAGCAGCCTTCATAAATGTCATAAATGTGTACATGCATTCAAAACAAGTATAAAAGTTAATGACATCTTGTTTTGAGTGTTTCAAAATGCACTATCAAATAGAGGCTGCAATGACAGTTTCCCCATGAGAGGACAAAATAATTAGCCAAATCTATTTAAGCTTCTAGTAAATATATGAAAACAAGATCCTATTAATCAAGTCAGAATAAAACCAAGCCTTAGGTTGTGTGCTCAAAACACACCCATATTTCCCAGTACAGTGGGTCCTTTTCATACATGTTAAGCATTCAGTATAATTATCAAAGTTGTCATCGAGCACTTAAATCACCAGAGGTCGGGATAGGGCAGAGAATATCTAGTAAGAAATTGTGGCAAATGCCTTTTTATGGAGACACTGATACAGTCATAAGTTTTCTAAGGAATTAAGTGAATACCCAGAAGACAAGTTCGGATGTGCCAAGGCATCTCAACACAAAGGCTTAGTGCTGATCTTGGGTGGTGGTGTCTCTGTGGTAACTATGGTGAAGTTGGATGAACTTAAACACTATGTGTTGGAAATTCCTTGGGAATGAATCAGTAACGAGTCCCTTGCCTTTAGTGAAACTGGGCTAAAATACTTCAAAGTCAGATTCGGAAATCTATACTCAAGGACTTCAGTGAAGTTTCAGCTAAAGAAAAACAATACTCAGCCTTTCATTTCTAAAAGAAAGAAAATAAAGAAACCATGCAACCAATATGAAGGCCAATAAGTCTCAAGAGCAAATGACTTCTTAGTAAGACTGTGTTGGTATGCAAGGGGTTCTGCTTCAGTTTATTTCAGTCACTCAGCCACGTCCAGCAAAAGTTGTTTAACCAATGTTGACAAAATCCTGTGGCAAATAGATCTGTTGCCATTTCAAATAAAGGCAAAAAGATGAGAATAATTTCATATTTATGGACAATAAAGGATATTTGTAAAGTTACCATTTAAATTTGAATGCAGAACTAGCTTTTTGAAAAAAAGGTGACATGTTCATGCAAAGAGATACCTTTCCATGGTTGAGGAAGACACAATGCAAAAGGAATAAAAGTATATTTTTATGCATATGTGTGTGGGGGTGAAATGTAAAAAGAAACACTATTGGCCAAACAAACATGAGCTGGAACAGTATTTGGGGTACATGTCAGAGAAAACTGCCATTCCCACTATGACAGAAATACTTCAGACTGAGGGAAAAACACCTCTGCTAATATTTAGGAAGAAAAAATCTACTACTATTCTCTGTGTTCTTCCTTTATCACAATAGGCTTCCATGAAAAAATTCTTTATATTTCCCTTAGATATTAGGAAACTAAACGGAGTTGCAACTCAAGTATAAGGAATGATTGTTAGATTCACCTGAAGAGAAAATAAAGTCTAAAATTTCAATTAACACTTTACCTCTTCTTTCAAATAGAAAAAAAAAATCTTGCGCGATCTAAAAATGTCCTGATTTATTTTAAAGTTTTATAAAACTCTTTCCTTCTCCATAATAAAAGTCCAGTTTCTGTTCTGTCTTCTCAGAAATGGCCTTTTTGTTTGGGTGGTTTTTCTCCTTGGAGAGATCGCCCCCTGCTGTAACACATGCTTAATTGTAGAAGGATTTTTTTTTCCTTTAAACGATGTAAAGATACAATCATTAAAGTGAAAGAAACTTTATTTTGAATAATAATATACGTAGCATTCATTCCACTTAATTTTCATTGTGCATAGCCATGTATAAAAGTATACAGAAAAAGGAACATTAGAAATAGCGAAGGATGAAACTGTGTAAGTGAAGAAGACATTCAATATATCCATAACAGGCTTAGAAATATCATAAAACAAAATCCAGTAGAAAAGAATAAAAACCATGAAAATATATCTGAACCATGGAAGGCAAGTGCAATCAGGATAAGTCACAGTTTTCTAGGTACAAAAATTATACATGTTCTTTGGAGTAAAAGCAATATAAATGAGTGGTTTGGCTTTTATATACAAGCCAAGAATTATCTATAGAAGCAAAAAGTGTGGATATTGTTATACCACATGTGATAATAAAATATTCAAGGCCACAGATGGAGGTCACCAACTTGCAAAGAGAATACCGAGAGGTAGGGCACATAATAAAAAAACAGAGAAATGCAACAAAGAAAATGCTGCCTCTGTTTAAGTCAGAAAACAGCAAATGCATAGGCACTGTAATACAGCTCCATTAATACCAGACTAGACTGCATTCTTATTTTCTGTCAAAAAGAATTCAGTGTGTATCATGACAAAGATCAGTGAATCAGATGAATCAATAAATGCCTTGGCATTAGAGCAAATTTAATTTCCTTTTTATTTCCTACACAAGGGAGGGAAAGAGTATAGAACTAGAAATACTCATCTTTCCACTCAGGGCACTAATTTTTAAGTGTTTTATGTATAAATGTATACTATACTTGGCACAAAGGGGATAGGGAAATGAAGTTTAATTAAAATCAAAGTTTCCAACTCAATGATTTGACATTGAGAAAGCAAAGGAAAGATAAAATTCTTTAACATTTTTAAAATCAATTGGCTGCAGCAGGGTTTAAAGTTTGAGACAGAAAAAAAAAGGTGACAAAAAATAGCAAAGAAAGATTTTGAACGACATCTCCTGGTTTCTTTTACATGTCCTTTTTTGCCTTTTATTGTTTCAAATTGGATTTTACAGTAGAAATGCAGACCACCGTGGAGAGCTCTGGGCTGATACTTCTCGGCACCCTTAAGACATCATCTTCTTACACTCCACCGAACAGAAAACCATCCCTTCTACTGGCATGAACTTCTGCCCAATGAGACACTTGCTGCAGCAGGAGCACAGGAAGCACTCGGTGGATGCGTGCCAGCTGAAGTTATTGTAGGTCACCCGCTGGACTTCTGGATCAATGGCATTGTGGCACCCTTGACATACCTGTTAAGTAATAACAGAGGCACGAGAAGAGGATGAGAGATCAAACTGTGACAGTAACATTTTCATCTGAGGACAAACAACACATTTCTTGAGATGATAAATTAAAACTCATAATGACAACCCTGGAAATGCACAACTGAGAGTTGACCTTCTCAGGTGTCTAGTTAACCTTTTTAGCCAACAACTGTTAATGGACATGTATACACGTATGCTGAGCATCGTGATAAACAATAGGTGAAGGCCGAACAGGTGATTTGCTGCTTGTAAGACAGCTCTATGACATTCAAGGTGGAGAGCTTTGATGACAATTTCCAAAGCAATATATGTGATTCTGGCATATTCTATTAAATTACACATTAGTAATTATAAAGAAATATAATTTATAAGATGATTTTTCATCATTAAATTTTTGAAGTGGTAATTTTACTAGTTTTACTTATGACACATGAGATTATTAATACTAATTTCCAGAATGTAGTAAATTAGTCATGTTAAAAGTAATTAAGGACACATAAAAAAATACTGGCAGTGTTTGAGAATAATGAGTTTGCACTAAAATATAACTTATAGTTAATTGGCTTTTGTCCTGTCATAAAATCAGTTATAATTTATGTATAATCAAATATTGTAGAACATTAGTACTTACAATCCTGGTACTGTTCAGTATCATATGGTATGTTATGGACAAATATATGCATGACATCCACATGCACATATACACACACATCCATACACAGTCACAATCACACAACTTTCCTGTTAAGTATGTATATGAAGAAGAATGGAATAACCTTCTATATAATAGCAGAAAACCAAAAAAGCAGTTGAGACCTCCCAAACACTGGACAGTCCACATGCCCTCTTGGTTATACATGTATTAAGTGAATGTGACTAACATTTTTGTTTTAAATACTTTATAACAAGTAAAGAAGCCAAAAGATTGTCCAGTACCTAATTTATCTTAAGCACAGTTGATCTCCTACTGTGACTGTGAGGAATTACTGAATGATAAGGGATAATCAGATCTGAAGGCTAAGAGGGCCATTTTATTTATTTATTTATTTATTTTTTTGAGACAGAGCCTCAAGCTGTCACTCTGGATAGAGTGCTATGGCATCACAGCTCACAGCAACCTCCAACTCCTGGGTTCAAGAGAGTCTCCTGCCTCCGCCTCCCAAGTAGCTGGGACTACAGGCGCTCGCCACAACGCCCGGCCATTTTTTGCTTGCAGCCGTCATTGTTGTTTGGCGGGCCCGGGCTGGATTCGAACCCGCCAGTCAGGTGTACGTGGCTGGCGCCTTAGCCCTTTGAGCCACAGGTGCCGAGCCTAAGAGGGCCATTTTAAAGCCTGAGGATCCTCACGTGGAAAGACTTCCAAATGTGGCTGCTACTCTGAGGGTAAACTGGCAGGAAAGTAAGGCCTTCTTACATCCATTTCAGGCCTGGAATAAACTTTCCATATTTTTTAGAGATACAATGCTTCTAGAGATTATATCTGCAATCTATAAATTATATCAATTTAGTCTTACCTTAGAAATAAGGGATACTTTCCTTGCATAATTAATAAATATTCTTGGTGGGTGTAGTGGCTCATGCCTGTAATCCTAGCACTCTGGGAGGCTGAGGCGGGTGGATTGCCTGAGCTCAGGAGTTCGAGACCAGTCTAAGCAAGAGTGAGATCCCGTCTCAAAAAAATAGCCAGGCATTGTGGTGGGCACCTGTAGTCTCAGTTACTTTGGAGGCTGAGACACGAGGATAACTTGAGTCCAAGAGTTTGAGGTTGCTGTGAGCTGTGATGTCACGCCACTCTACCAAGGGCAACAAAGTGAGACTCAAAAAAACAACAACAAAAATATTCCTTAATATAACAAAATTAAGTCCTGTAATTAGAAGTATATTCCTAATTTAAAGTTATACCATGCAAGCAACTACTGTTCTATTTATTTTTGTATGTATTTCTTCTATAGCTTTATAATTCATTGTACATATTTATCTTTCTATTTGCATATGCATTGTATAATGTTTAAATCAGGGTAATTAGAATATCCATAATCTTAAACATATCATTTCTTTGTGCTTTTGATACTTTTAAACCTATTTACGCAAATATTGTGTAAACTTGTTTGTGTAAATATTTCAAACTTGTTGGAGTAAAATAGAAGGATTTCACATTCAATGTTATATTCCCTTGCTTTTAGACCATGGTCTGCCTTCTTTTTCTCAGCTCTGTAATGCTATTTGTGAATCTTTATATAATTATTTGAAACAAAGATTTTCATGGACAATTTGTGAAACAGAGATAACTACTATTCAATTACATTTGAAATAAGTTATTTAGGTAAAAAAAATAACTAATGAACACAAGAATGGTACAGAGAATTCAGGGTTTGTGGTTTCATAAAATTTAGTTTTGTCAGTGATTTGATTACCATTCATTGTGAAGTCTGACTATATAATTCCAGGTAAAATCTACTAATCATTAATTCTACAAAAATCTAACGGTGACCCAGGCTGCCTTGAGGGTCTGGGGACTGCAGGATCCTCACACATAATGAGCTTCACCACTTTCTGCATGGCATTTGATTTTCCTATGTTCTTAAACTTCTAATATTTCAGAAAGTTCTCACTTTTTAATCCTTCTTTTATTTGTCCATGCATGTACTGCTTTTGAACTGCCTGGATTTTAACACCATATAGTAGGAATCACACACTTTCTACGTAAGCAGTGTTTTTTGTTTCCCATTTGTAAGAAGCTTAGAGAGAGGCATAAACTCAAGATGTAAAGCAGGCTGAAGCAACCATATCCTTAAATGGGACTCACCACAGCATGATTCTTCACATAGCAGGGCTTGCAGACAGGTTTGTCATTGACCATCACGTATATTTCCCCAGCTAGGATGTTGTCACAGTCAAAGCAGCAGAAATGTTTCAGGTGCCAGTTCTGGTTCTCTGCCTGGGTATACTCATTGCTGAATATCAGCTAGGAAGAAAATAAAAATAATATGAATTATGCATTTTCATTGTTGGAATCAATGACAAAGCTAATCATCAGCCATCTACAAGTATGTCAACATACTTACCTGGGGTTTACAGTCTGAAAATCATAACCAAAAGCTTAGACTTAATATTATCATTTTAGTTTAGTTCAAATAAATTATATCTGGGGGCAGTCTTTCATTAGCCAACACAATTAACACACACTCAGAATGAATGATATCAAAAGTTTCTTTTATTAAACTCTTTTAGATGCAAATAAAGCAACTGCTGTTTGGTTAATTCCTATTGCTTCTGGGAAAAGGGACCAGAGAGGAAAACTCCATGTGGGTGGCTCAGCAGAACATACCTCATCGCAGCCAGCACAGCGGGGTTTCTCACTGTCACAGTAATGTCTGCCACAGTACAGCTTCTCATTCTTCCAGAAGTAAATCATGTCGACCAGGAGTTCATAGCAGATGCTGCAGACGAAACAAGCCGGATGCCACAGTTTGTCATAGCCAGCCCTTTCTGCATAGATGGCTGGATCTCCTTCCTTCATATTCATTTTGCAGCAATAGCAAGCCTGAAAAGAATGCCATTTCAAACGATCTAGTTACCAGAAGACTGCCATTTCTTACCACTGGCTACTGCAGAAATTCAGAGAACTTGCAAGAGAAATAATCTCTATTAAAATCACAAATTTTTACTAATTTGTTGTCATATTATAGTTCTGTGAAATGGAATCTGAGCTTTCTCCAAGCTGCTCAAACCTACTTCATTCACTCTGTGTCATGGGGCATTGTTTCCTGAATGAATGTCACTTACGGAAAAAGGAAAATAGGAATTTTCACCTAAATTTTAAGTACTTTCCCTCAAAAATCATTACAATATACTACAGCAAGTTTTCTTCTTATGCTTTGTTCATCTGTGTCATGACTGTCTTCTGTCTCCAAGTCAAAAGACCTTAATTTCTAGAAGAAACTTAAGGAAAAAAAAAGCTAGACTATCACATAAATTTTAAGTTTGAATTTTAGGCATGTTCTTATAAGTAAAACTGTATTAACCTAGGTATATGTTATTCTTATTTCTGGGAAGATACAAGCAAGTGACACCAAAATTATATCTAGAAACAGAGTCTAGATTAGTATGTTGTATTTGAGTACCATCCCGATGCCAAATACTGCCTGTACATAAAACTCACAATTTTCCTGGATAATAGATAAATAGAAAATTTGGCTTTTGAGAGAAGTTTCAAACATGATGACTCTCTAGGGCAAGTCTAGAATATTAATTCAATTTATTTCTCTTACCTTTTGGAAACAGAGGAATAGCTCCCCCAAAAAAGCTTAAAGAGAGGGAAAGAATCTATAAAATGCACAAATCTGGCCAACAATGTGCCCACTGCACTTACATAATGAGTTCTTCTGTGCTCGCCAGACTTGTTCTCCATGGCCCCCACGGCCGCTGAGGTACTTCTGTCTCCACCAGGGATGTACATTTGGTTGGGGCTTTGATCCACCACCTCACGGGGAAGTTTGACGTCACCTACTCCCAGAGCCTCATTCTTATATTTCTTCACAAACTGCTCCATTTCCTTCACCTCTTTGGGAGACAATTCATGGCACTTTGAAGGGTCCTGGTCATGTGCAGGGAGCTGCTTTGCCAGCTGCTTCTTCCGGTACTGTGCCCCCTCCGAGCCTGCCACTGGCTGCTTCTCCTTGGGCAACATCTGCATGTACTGCCTGGCCTGCACCATCAGAAGACCAGTGTTAACCAGGAGATGCCTCGGCCAGCAGGCAGGGTGGTATTTATAACTCACATCAGAAACAAGTTACTCAAGAAAGAAGTGGGTTTTATTCAATAGTAACAACTCATCTTCATAGTATAAATATCTTGAGATGTTAACACATTAAAAAATGATACTCTAAATAGATTTAGTTAGGTTAATTTCTCTAAGAAATTAAATTTTTGTCTTATTGTTTTTAAAAATATTTGGCTCAGTAGCCAAATAAACAACTGTACAATTGAAAGAGAATACAACCTTTAGGCAATTTAGAATAGCCTATGAATCAGCAGTGTTTTTAATCATACAAAAAAATATCATCACAAGATTCACCTTAATCTTAAAAGATTTCCAAATGTTTTGCCTAGTGTTATAATAGTGTAAGGAGCTTGATACAAAACTGCATTTTTTTTTTGCCTTATGTCGTAAAAGAATATGATGCAGGACATTTTAATTTCAGTTCTAAACAATAGCAGAAATTCTATTCTTAATAATTTTTGAGCCAGAAAAGCTACAGACTGATACAAAACTTATTAGATTTTCACCTAATTATTTAGGGTGTTAGACCATTCAATCAGAAGGACAAAAAAATTTAGGTAGTCAGAAAATTTTTATGAGGAATTTAGTCTTCTTTTCAAAGGAATATAATAGGAGTTAGAAGTCAAACAAATGAGAACCTTAGGGAAAAAACAGATCTGGAGTGTGTGAAGTTTAACAGGTCACTAAATAAATTGACTTAAATAAATAGTGCACGAACGTCAGAGGGAACCCTCTCCCCACAATTACCAATGCCTGATTCTGAACCGGAGGAGCCCATTCGTAGGTAACTGTTTTGATGGAGATATCCTTCTTGGCAGGAACTGGATTGGTCAGTATCATAACATTACGTTTATACATAGGAATTCCATCTGATTTTAGTTTTGCAATCAAGGTGGTGTACTTGGTGTCTTCAAAAAGTCTCCCCACTTTTCGATCCTCTTCATTGCTTAAGAGAATATCATGTTCTTCTTGGCCGCACTTGCAGTTACGACATATTTTTCTATAATTTTGGAAATAAGTAGGAAACTATTAATTAGACTTAATTAATCAGTATGTTGATTTTATAAAATCATTTTATAGTTCACAAAATACTTTAAAACATTCTGTATAACGGCATACAAAGGGAAGTCCTTTTTTGGGAGGAAAAACAAGTATCCATAAATTTAAGAAAACAGGAAACATAAAAACATACTTTGACTTTATCAGACTTTGAAAAGTTAGAATGTGAATAAAGAGTACACACTCAAAGGGGCATGCTGGAGTGTAACTTTATCTGGTATTCTTTATGCTCTCACCAAAAAACAATAAATATAAAAATTGAGTAAAATCACAAAAAACTATATGCAAGTTTTCCAATTTAAATAAGAAGTTTCATATTTTAATGCATGCTAACATTTCATAGACATTGCCTAAGATTATTTTTTTAAATGAGAGCTGGGGAGACTGGCATAACTTTTCACATCAAAGACTATAATCTCAATTTGGGTTTACAGCTGTTTTCACTTCCTTTCTATTCTTTTGCCATCCATTCCTTTCCCCTCTTTTCTTTTTCTTTCCCATCTTTTATTACTTCAAACACCCGTTGACCACCCACCATGTGCTAAAAGACAGATAAAAGAAAAGTCAATGCTATCGTGGTTGTTTTAAATTTAATATTATTACTACTTATTTCAGAATATTACAGAGGTACAAAAGTTTGGAGTACGTGCATTGGTTTTGTACAGTTTGAGTCAAAGGTGTAATTGTGACCATCCTGCCACAGAGTGTGCATTGGGCCTGTTAGGTGCGAATTTACTCATTGCCTACTTCCCCTTCCACCTGCTTGATCTCTATTAAATTCTACTGCTATCTGTACACATTTGTGTTGATCATTTAGCTTCATTTTAAAGTGAACACGCCCGGTGTTTGTTTTTCCACTCTTGTGATACTTCACTTAGAGAAGCATAGTCTCTATTTTCATCCAGGTTGTTGCAAAGGTATAAGTTCACCATTTTTTATGGCTGAGTAATACTCCCTGGTATACCACATTTTATTCATCCACTCATGTACTGATAGGCTGTTTCCACATCTTTGTGATTATGAATTATGTTGAACATTTGAATGCAAGTGTCTTCTTTACAGAATGAATTTTTCCCCTTTGGGTAAATATCTAGTAGTGGGATTGCAGGATTAAATGGTAATATCTACATTTAGTCCTTTGAGGTATCTCCATACTACTTTCCAAAGAGGTTGTGCTAGTTTGCAGTCTCACCAAAAGTGCGTAAGTGTTCCTCTCTCTCCATCCATGCCAGCATCTACTGTTTTGAGACTTTTGGATAAAAGCTGTTTTCACTGGAGTTAGGAGTTATGTCACTGTAGTTTTGATTTGCATTCCCCTGATGATTAGAGACTGTTGAGCATTTTTTCATGTTTCTTGGCCAAAGTCTTACCTTTTTCTGAAAAGCTTCTGTTCATGACTTTTGACCACTTTTTTATGGATTGTTTGATGTCTTCTTGCTTATTTGTATGAATTCTGTATAGATCCTGCTCTTTAGCCCTTTATCAGATGTTACAGCACACAAATATTTTCTCTCATCCTGTAGTTGTCCATTTACTCTGTTGACTGTTTCCTTGGCTGTGTGGAACTTTTTTAATTTGATCAGGTTCCATGTGATAATTTTTTGTTGTTGCTGTGACTGCCTTTGGGGTCTTCTTCATAAATTCTCTGCCTAAGCCAATATTAATAAGAGTCTTTTCAATCACTTCTTCTAGAATTCTCATAGTTTCATGCCTTAGGTTTAAGTCTGTTATCTATTGTGAATTAATTTTTGTGAGTGGTGAGAAGTGTGGATTCTGCTGCAATCTTCCACTGTGGCTATCCAATCTTCTTAGCACTATTTATTGAGTAGGGAGTCTTTTCCTCATTATATATTTCTGTCTGCTTTGTAAAGATCAAATGGCAATATGAGGGTGGTTTGCCAAGGAGGTGGAAGACCTCTACAAGGAGGTCTACGCAACAGGAAGGAAGGAAATCGCAGAAGATGTAAACGGATGAAAAAAATGTGTCATGCTCATAGATCACCAGAATCAACAATGTTAAAATGTTTATACTACCCAAGGTGCTGTACAGATTCAATGCAATACTCATTAAAATACCAATACCATTTTTTTACAGATCTAGAAAAAATAATTTTGCACTTATATGAAACCAGAAAAGACCCTAATTAGCTAAAGCAATCTAAAGAAAAAAAAAATCAGGAAGCATTACTTTACCAGACTTCAAGCTACACTGCAAAGCCATAGTAACCAAAACAACACAGTACTGGCATTAGAAGAGAGAACCCAGATATAAAAGAATCAAGTATAGTGCCCTCTTCCCTACTCTGGTATGGCACAGAGTCAGACATTCTTTCATGTAATAGCCATCAATGCCCATGTTTAAGCAATGTACCTGATAGTAGGTATCTTGTGATAAAACTGTTGGATTTAAAAAAGAAAAAGAATGGAACCAGTCTCCTATTTCTAGAACTTACTCTCTAGTAGGGAGACAGACATTAAATAATCACACACATACACACAAAAACTGTTAATTGCATCTGTGATGGGAAAGAAAAACATCAGGTCCCTTGAGGACATAATTTTGAGTTGGAACTGGTAAGGAAAGGACTCCATAAGAAAGTGACATTTAGGTTAAAACATGAATGTGAATTGTGTGAGGGAGTTTATGTATGGGGAAAGGAAAAGAAAGGAAAAGACTTTAATATTCTGGGTAGAAAGAAGAGCACTTGTTGTGGTCATGCATTAGGAAAAAGATTGCACCCTTAAGTCCCATATCAAAGATGGCTTGGGAACTGTAGTGAGATGAGTAAACTGGATGGTGACAAGGCTGGAGAGGTGGGCAGGCATGAGGTCATGCAGGGACTTGGAGGACACATTAAGGAATCTGGCCTTTATTAAATGCAAGCATGCCCGGCCACCGAAGGCTTTTAGTAATGGAATAACATGATCAGATCTGTAATTTTATTTTATTTTAGAGCCAGGGTCTCATTCTGTCACCTAGGCTAGCATGCACTGGCATGATTACAACTCATTGCAACCTAAAACTCCTGGGCTCAAGTGATCCTCCCATGTAGCTAAAAATACAGGTGCATGCCACGATGCCAGGTTAATTTTTTACCTGGGCTGGTCTCAAACTCCTGGACACAAGTGATTTTCCCTCTTCAGCCTCCCAAGTCATGGGGATTACAGGTGTGAGAGCAACCTCATATTTTTAATTTTAAATATTGCAACATTTGCCAATAGAGAATGGACTGGGATGGAACATAACTGGAAGTAGGGAAAGCAGTTAACATGCTAATTGCACGTTCAGTTTGCAACGTATTACTTCCAAGTAATGGGAGTAAAGTAGCCACTGTACAAGTGGGATTTACATCTCCAGCGGTCATTACTGTGCTTCAGGTAAGGTGTGTCGTGGCTTGGCCTAGACCAGCGACTTTCCACTGGTGTGGTGCAGCACACTGGGGTACTGTGATAGGATCTTAGGTGTGCCACAAAAAGTTTTAAACATCATTAATTATTTTTGAAAGAAGTTCAAAGCACAATTAAGTATATTCTTTTTAAAATTTGTTTTCTTTAATTAACGTAATTTAAGCGTGCCATGGAAGTTTAACTGTAGTTGCAAGTGTGCCCTGGGAAGAAAAAGGTTGAAAAACACTGGCCTGGACAAATACTAGCATATTAGACAGTGGAGGTGAAAAGAAAGAAACAAATACGAGGTCTCCATAAAAGTAACTAAACTCTTTGGTTGATTTCGATGTAGTGACGGTGAAGGCAAAGCTCATTCTCTCAAAAAAAAAAAATGAACCCAGGTGTGGGGGATGAGTAAATTGATAAGGAATGTAATGTTTTAATATGATAAATGCAAAAGAGGCACAGATTTGAGATATGGGGTGGAGAAGGTTGATAAAAGTCTCAACTTAAGTACTGATACATTCAAAATGCCTGGGAGACACGTAAATTGTAGGATACGTGGATCCAGTGTTCGAAATTGTAGCCTGGTAGATAATATAAATGTGACAGTTGAAGAATGATATATAATGCATGTGAGTTGAACAGATGGCCTTTGCCTCCTGAGGAAGGTACCGAGGGAAGAAGGAAGCGAGGGCTCAGTAAAGTCCCTCCGAGAAACAGACCAGACAAAATGACAAAAGAAAACAAAGAAGTCTAGAAACCTTGAGGTGTTCAAATGTAAGTTAGTACCAACGGCAAGCAGTGACAGCACACAAAAGAAAGGGGAAATGTCAACATTTTACTGATGCTGCTCAGGAAGTTACTAAACCTATCAATTAATAGCAGATTCTTTTAGGGTAAATATACATATTAAAACATCTAGATAACTAAAGAAAGACATTTACAGCTAAAATGCTCAAATTAGAATAAAGGAAAGAATAAAAATTGCTAAGCTTTCAACTCAGAAAAGAAAAAGACTAAGTCTAAAGTACATGGAAGGAAAATACAGATAATGGCAAAAGCTAGTAAATGTTTGCTTCTGATCAGATACAGAAAAAGCATCAATACCTCTCAATCTCCCATATGATCTTGTTGACTGATTTCGGCAATAGCAGGGAAACAGAAAGGACTCTAGAAAGTGTTTCTGGGAGTAAAAAACACAAATACTCAGCATACGTTTTAGGATCTGAAGAAAGAAAGCAACCTCGCCCTCACCAATTCTTCCTGATGGTACGAATCAGAGTAGTGTGAAAAAAATCAAAGAAAAAGGAATTATAAAAATTCATCAGAAAGAAAAAAAGACTTTTTCAAGATGTATGACTAATCACTCAGAATGAAATGTTATTAGCATTAAAAGGAATTTCATAAGTTTTCTAGATGTAAAACTAACATAAATCATGGGGTTTCTCTATATCAGAAACAGAAAAAAACTAAAAACCTCTTTGCTAAATAATAATGAGTTATAGCTTTTAGTGTTCCGAGTTTTCTTACAACACTTTTTTTGCACTATGCAAACTTAAAACGAGAATTTGTTTCATTCTGAAATTTGTTCATTCTGAGAATTTGTTTCAGAATTTGTACATTCTGAAAGAGAGAGAGAGACAGGTATATAGGGGTGGAGGGGCCAAATACGTTCTTTGTGCACGCTGGTGAAAAAAATCTTTATTTGGTAAGTATTTGTTGACAAATTTGCATATTCCAGTTCAGACATAAAAGATTCTTTCCAACATCTGGTTATCTCATACTCCCATCTAGTGGAAAGCAGCATATTATTCCACAACAGCATGTTCTTACTTTTTGTTCTTTAGTTAACATAAACAATGTAATTATTTATAAAACTATAATACACTGTTCTTGGATCAAGCTTAAAATTATCTTCCTAGGGGGAGAAAATGATGGGGTGAGAATTTAGATCCTAAACAGATCCTTATATGGCTGTGAACTACAGCGTACATCCTAATAACCAGCAAGGTGATGCCTAACCAGTCTGGGGGCTAGGTCACGGGCACTGGACTTTCTTTGAACTGTTTATGATCTAGTTCCATGCCAGTACATGCATATCACAAAATAAGGAGGATCAGATTCAGAACTTGAAAGACAACAGTAAAAGATACAATAAGTGAAATAAAGCCTGCTGGTTTCTAAAGCATGAACTATGCTGAGCTGTAGTACATTTAAATGTATTTATTATGAAAGTGTTACATATCAAGAGTTATACATATAACTAATAATATAAGACCTATCTCTATAATTTTCCATTGTTTACCTTGGACATTCTTGGAAGGATTCACATTATGAAGAAATCTTAATGTTCCTATCTTCCCCTCAATCACCCAATATACTTTTTAAGCAAGTAAAATTGCTTTTTAAAATTACTTTAAAAAATGCCATTAAACTTTTAAAGTCATTTGAAATCTACTGAATAAATTTATTAAGAGGAGAACCTTGCTGAGGAATTGGGGAAGAAATGCATCCCACCATTACCTTAGTATTCTGGAGGGGGCCTGAGAATGAGATTTAAGGCTAATATAACTTACATTCTTTCCTCAAGAAAATGAAGGACTTTTGAATAGTTTTATACAAACGTAAAACTAAAATGGGGCATGGATGAGCATAGTACCATGTGCAAGGGCCTGCATTTGTGAGGTATATGTATTATCTTTCTTCAGATGATTCAAAAGTAACTTTTTAATGACATACAAAGACAAATAGTTTACATTGACTTGATTTATTTACACCACACCAATTTGATAGCTGTTTTTCAGAAATACAAGGTGTCCATAAAGTTCATGTGCAATTTACTATGTTAAACAGTTTCCAATTGCACACGAACTTTACGTCCACCCTTTGTATAAATCAGTTACCACATTTTACACAATTGTCAAATCTCTAAATTTTCTAAACTGTCCTACAGAGCAGTTCTTCCCAGACTCCACCCCGAATGGCAATAAAAGTTAATGGCAATAAAAGAAGGATGAGAGATTCACAATCAAATTATTTTTAAAAGTCTCTTTTATGACTTTTAAAAAATATATTCAAAGGTGGACTGGTAGATTGGTAAGCTCTATGGAGGGAAGAGAATTGTTTATAATAAAAAGTAACTTGTACAAAAAAGTTTAGTATCATTACAAGGTAGATATATAAACATTAATATGCATGGAAAATCAAAACTATATATTCAAAACTTTACAACTTTAGAGTTCTTGAATTACTTCCAAGAAAGACAGAGAGGGAGAACCAAACTGTCAAATACATTGCCTCAGAGGACTACATATTAATTTATAGTTTTATAGTATGCATAATCTAATCACATGAGCCCTGAAAGCAATCAAGAAACTATCCATCATCTTCCTAAAAGAGAATTTTTTTTGTATCATTATCTGTGAAAACTGTTATTTTTCCAAGGCAAGTAGTAGAAACTGGAGTGTTTTGACAAGCTGCCAGCAGTCACAGTGATTTAAAGTCAAGGCCTTGACATTGCTACAAACCGTAATTTAAAAGAGTTGCCCTTTTTAAATAAGGGATACACATATATGGACTTACGCATGGGCCTCTGTTATAAAATTAAACACGAATATTAATCCATTTATGGTGGGGAACTTTTAGTTTACAGCCAGCTTTAAACCAATCAGAAATTCTGGAGAGATGTATGTTATTTTTAAGTAATTTTCAAAAATAAAATGCAACTCTCTCATTTAAAGCATGTAACAAAGGTAAGGCAAAACAATAATTGTTACTTAGTAAGATAAATGATCTATGGTTGCAATGATATTAACTATATTTTCAATATGAAATAATTGGCTATATATATACACTTCTTGAACCTTGGATTTGTGTCATATATTTCATCATTGCTCTAAAAACTACTTGAAAGTATGTCCAGCAGACAGTAGCTCTTATTGGATATGTATCAGGCTTCACAATCTTTTCATCTTCCTCTAGTTTTGAAACCATTAGCATTTTGAAGAAGGACAGAGCTCACAGCTAAAGGACACCGCTGTCCACCAAGGATACCTGTGTCCCAATAATCACTCTGCAGAGAAGACGGCCAGGAGGTTTAGGCACCATCAGGTTCATAAAGTGCTGAGGCGAACAGCATTTTAAGATGGCCCCTATGACCTTTGTATCCTGGTGTTCTCCTATGGTTATGTTATTTCATATGACAAATGGGAGATTTTCCAGGTATGCATAATCTAATCACATGAGCCCTTGAAAAGCAATGAATTCTTACCTGCTGGAGGAACAGGGAAGTCAAAAAGATCTGAGGTGCAGGAAATATTCTAAGCGCAGCTGTTGGTTTTGAAGGTGGAAAGAGCTGTATATCAAGGAATTCAAGTGGCTTCTGGGAGTAGAGAACAGCTCCCAGCTGGACAGCCAGCAAGGAAACAGTCACCTCAGTCCTCCAACCACAAGGACTGAATTCTACCAATGAGAATTATCTTGAAAGCAGATTCTTCCCCAGAACTTCCAGAAAAGAACCTAGCCTGGCCGAGAACTTGATTTCAGCCTGTTGAGACCCTAAACAGAGAATATAGCTAAGCCAGTCTTGATCCCCAGACTTCCAAACTAAAGAATAGATGGATGTTGAGTTAATTAATTGGGTATTGTTTTAACTTAGTAAATCTGTAGTAATTTGTTATGCAGCAATAGAAAACTATCTGGCATTTGACATATAGAAATGATTTATAAATTATGTTTTTTTTAATAACTCAAGGCCTCAAGTCATTTTAACTTTCTTGGGTTTCATTTCTTTGATTTGTAAAATGAGGTTTAACTAGCTAAGTTACAAGTTCCACTCTAAACTCCCTAAGTCTATAGGACATTTAGCTTTCTACAACTGAGGTGATATATCTTGATCTGTCACCTTCTATTCACCTCTCCAGCTGTGTTCTCCATGCTTCAGCACTCTGTGCTATGCCCCAGGAGGCTGACCAGCGGGCTTCCTTGTCACCAGCAATGGGGCAACGGGACGCACCAGCAGGAAATAAATCAGAATGATGGAGAAGAGTGAGGTCTGGGTATTTATGTCCTGGCTTCCTACAAGTGTGTAATGTGATTAAGGGACAATGATCCCTAACATAAGTTGGAAGCAGAGGAAGAGAGTTTTATGAATTGAATTTGTCCCCCTAAACTCATATGCTGAAGTCCTAATCCCTAATGTGACTTCATTTGGAACTGGGGCTCTTAGGACATAATTTAGGTTAAAAGAGGTCATAAGGGAAGGGTCACGATCTAATAGAATTGTTCCTCCTATAAAAAGAGGAAGAGAACTCCCTCCAGCCTTTTCTCTTCACACACATCAAGGCAAGGTCACATGAACATACGGTGGGAAGGCAGCTATCTACAAGCCAGGAAATGAACCCTCTCCAGAACCCAAGCATTTTGGCACGCGCACTTGGACACTGCAGCCTCTAGAAGTACAAGAAAATAAATTTTTATTTAAACTACCTAGTCTATTATGGTATTTTGTAATAGCAGCCTGAGCAGCCTAATAAGGGGAGCAAGGAAGATCATAAGATGTAGTGCTTATGCTGAGACTTCTTTCCTAGTGTTAGGAGGTAGAAATTCTCCAGGTAGAAACCACATGCAATAAAAAATAATAAACATAGGCAAAGAAATTTCAAAGCAAAGCATCTATCAAGGAAATAGAGCATAGGGATATTCAAAGGGAAGTGGGAGAGGCTGGAAAAGCAAGCTGAGATCAGATTTTGAGATGTAACACCAAAGGCCAAAGACTGTGGTGCCCAAAAGATTAAGTCTAGTAGACAAGCACTGAAGATTTATACTTAGGAAGTATAACATAATATTCATTTTCAAAAGACCATTCTTGTGGTTGTGTGGAAGGCCAGACAGATAAAGAGGGAGAGAATAATTTAACTCTTAAGTTTTGAAATGTGCAGCATGAAGCCTCTGAGTCCTAAAACATGGAACACCAAAAAAATGAAGATGGTAAATTGGGTGGGGTCCTTATACCCTAAGTCAAGCACAAAAGTTCTATAGCCCTAGACTAGACCTGGAATCTTGTTACACTCAAGACAACTAGTGTAGAATACTAAACTTCAGATTTTTCTGAAAAATTTGCTGCATCTTTAGGTCAAAGGCACCTGTCTCAAGTCTTCTAGTTATGATGAAAAAGTCAGGAAATTTATTAAAAATTTTACCTAAGAGAGAAATGTGTTTAGACTCATGCCAGAAAGATGACAGAACTACTAGGAAATACCATCTGGACAGACTGTTATCAACCTCAGTGAGTTTAGAGGCAATATCAAAAATCTTAAACTTATGTGGCTCTTAGATTCTCAGCTATGCCCAGTTGATTAACAGTCTGTGTGATAAAACTAAAATTTTCACGCTATGGAGATCTGTTCTTGCCTGATATATTTTTGTCTGAAAACCTCAGACTAAAGTGATCAGCAACAGGAAAATAATATAAATTAAAACTAACCTGCTTCTGAAAAAAGGTCATATTTCTTAGGAAAAAGCTTCAAAAATCTTACTAGTAGTTTTTGCAAATTGCATACTTGTACTGGAAAGAATACAGGCTAAGTAAGTATCCCTTATACAAAATTCTTAGGATTAGAAGTGTTTTAGAGTTTTTTGAATTTTGGAATATCTGAATAACCATAAGGAGACAGCTTGAATATGGGACCCAAATCTAAATATGAAATTCATTTATGTGTCATATACACCTTATAAATATAGGCTGAAGGTAATTTGGCACACTATTTTGAATAATTTTGTGCAGGAAAAAAAAGTTTTTACTGATTTTGACTGTAACCACTCATTACATGGTAATACGTGTGAAATTTTTCACTTATGGCTTATTGATACTCAAAAAATTTCAGATTTTGGAGCATTTAGGATTTCAGATTTTTGAGTAATAGATTCTCAACTTGTATTATTCTTAAAACCATAAGGCAAAAACTACATCCAGCAGAGGGCAGTGCAGCCTTCTGTGAAGCCAACTGGTAGCCAGGACTGAAACTGGTATGCACATCAAGAGGAAAACTAATCCATGAAAACTATTTTAGTGTTCAGGGACTTTAACTGATTGGAACATGACAGATACATTGCCTAACTGCTATGTCCCTTGAAAATGCAGCACAAAGAAGACTTATTTAAGTTTGTAAGAACTACCAAGAAAATTGTAGCTCCCTAAAAATAAAGAATAGTATCATTATTACTGAAAGGTTTCCATTGCCTTCACTTTTTTCCCTTAAAACCTCTTAAACTTTTAGTGGAGCCTAACATCCAAATTTTATTCACTCCTACTCTCCTTTGTTCTATATTGTACACAGCCCAAATGGCTGATGAAATTATTTAAAGAGTTTCCTGTAAAAATGTGTAGTATGGAATTGGGTCTCAAATGAGATTCTAACAAGGCAGTTGTTATCCTAAAATTGTACGGTTGATTATTTCTTCTAACAAAATTACACTGATTCTAACTTTGAGCAGACTTGTGAACTACCACTATGGACCTGATAGCCATTGATTAAGAACATTTATGTTATTCATAAAGATAGGTTTTAAATACCAATTATAGATTTATATGATAAGCATATTACTTTAAAAATGACATATAAATAAGATATACATATAAAATTCTTATTTTTGATCCACTTACAACTTGTCTTGCATTGTATATGGACTTGATTCAAACCAAGATACTACAATAAATTATTTTTTTCTTTAAGGCCGTGCACGGTGGCTCATGCCTGTAATCTTAGCACTCTGGGAGGCCGAGGTGGGCGGATTGCTTGAGTTCACTGAGTTCGAGACCACCTTCAGCAAAAGTGAGGCCCATCTCTACTTACAATAGAAAAACTGAGGCAAGAGGATCGCTTGAGCCCAAGAGTTGGAGGTTGCTGTGAGCTCTGATTATCATAGCACTCTTAACAAGGTGACAGCCTGAGACTTGGTTTACAAAAACAACAACAACAAAATTCAAGTATTCCTAAGTTTTTAAGTAGTAAATTTATAGCTGAAAAATTTAAAGAGATCTAAATTCCACTTATTTCTTGAGATAAGGATGTGAATATTCAATTTAGCATTCATATTATTTGTTGAGAATGCAGAGCTGAATTGTGAAGTTACCAATTTTTCAGAATAAAAATTGAACTGTTAAATAGTCGCAGAAGATTATCACAAATGTATTTACCACTCAGAAAGACATACTCAGCATTCTAGACTTAGAAAACCTGAAAGACAATACAGAAATCAAACAACTCTAAATATAGTTATTATGGTCTAATTCACTCCATCAAATTTGGTGATATGAAGATTGACAGCTTTGCATATTATTCATTTCTTTAAAAAGAAATTAACAGGTCTGCAACTTAGTAACCATGTCAGAGGACCTACAAGGTATCTACATTGTCTCAAAAAAGTATTGCTCAAAAGTGTGAATTACTAATGTAGTTATAGTTTTCAAAATTATACCTCCAGAAATGCAGTTCGAATCCTTCACATTTTTCTTTGCATTTTAAACAGGGGGCTCCAAATCCTTGTTCATGACCTAAGCCCATCTGTTAAGGAGAAAACAACATGAATCTATTAATACATTTTTTTAAAAATCTAAAAAATTCAATAAATTGCACTTTTAATTCCGCTTACTACTTGTGTTGATTAAACTTTCAAATAAATCTTTTATGAGTATTACAATGTTTAGACAACGATGATTTCCAGGTATATATATACGGCAACTCCAAGTATATACATAACATACTTGTTATATTTTCACTTCTTTTTATCATGAAAAGAACACCGGAATATAACTGTAAAGAAGAATGGAAACGCTGCAAGTTACACGAAGTCATAAATTTATGTCTCTGGCCACAACAAAATAGGCACGGGGAGCAGGACACAGAGCGCGGGAAGCAAGTACGGCCCTAAGGAACATCCGCAGCAAACAGAGAAATGTACGGCAGGCTTTAGGAAACTCAGTTAAAATAGTATCGTATAATGATAAATGTAATATTAATAATTATAGTAATAAACATTTATTGAAAGCCAGTGCTATGACTTGAATGTTTACATTCCTCCAAAATTCATGCTGCAACTTAATTTCCAATGCAAAAGTATTTAGAGGTTGGTCTTTTATGAAATTATCAGGAGATTAGGCTATGAAAATGCTAACCTCATGGATGGGAGTAGTGCCCCTATAAAATGGCTTGAAGAATTAAAGTTGTCCCTTATATCTTTTCTTCTCCTCAAGCAGAAAGCGAGCCCACACTAAACAATGAAATTGCTGGTGCCTTGATTTTGGATATCCTAGCCTCTAGAACTGTGATAAATAAATTTCTGTATTTATAAATTACCCAGTCTAAGGTACTTTGTTAAGGCAGCAGGAATGAACTCAGACTGGTAAGAATAGAGGTAAGTGCTTTATTTATACCTCATTAAAATCTTACAAAACTTCCTAAAATGTTTATAAAGTAGTATTATTTTCCATTTCAGAAATGACTTAACTGTAACTCAGAGATGTTATGGAGCTTAAAATCAAAGTGTTAATAAATGGTAGAAAAGAGATCTGAGCCCAGGTCTTCTTAACTCCAAGGCCCATGCTCTTACACCCAGGGGAAGGTGAAGAGCTGTACTGCTGCCCTTGCTATGGTCAATCATCTTTGTTTCTTTACCACGTTAAATAATAATCCTCGGGAACTTGCTAAGAACAGGCAGGCATAGGTGGGGAAAGACACAAGATGGCAATACAAGCTCTTTTCTCCAACTAAAAGAGTAAAAAGATTTGGAGTAGAAAGATTGCCTGACTTTGTATCAGCACAGTGGCAAACCACCGGTGATCAGATTATTACGTATTTTAAATATCACATTAGTGAGTGTGACAAATTAATTACTGGCTAGTGCCTGGAGTAGTAGTTCAAGATGGACAAATAACAGATCTTTTTCAATAGCCCTCTTCTGTAACATTACCAAGTTATTTGCCATCAAAACCACACTGCAACTTGTTCCTTGAAAGACTGACCTGACCTGGCCTGAACTGAAGCTCTTCCTTTTTGTTCTGAAGGAAATGACCACATCCTCTTACCCTCACCAAGACCATGTTCAAACCTAGAATGTCTAGCAGGGTGCTTAGGAGAACCCACATTATTTTTAAGTCATGCTATCTTAAGCATAGTCTGAAAAGTATAAAAACCTGTCCAGAATTTGCTAACTTTATCAACTTCACCACGTATATATCACTAGTTTTCAAAAGAATTGAAATTCTCTAAATTGTATATTAAACATTAACCCTAAACGTCTTTTTAGGAATGGAATTCTTTGTCACTGACAATCATAGTACACAGAATGGAAATAAAGTGGGTTAAACCAAGTTAGAGGCAGATTGAGTTTTCTTGTCTTTTCTAAGATCATTATAACATTCAAAGTAAAATGAAAAGCAAATCTAAAAGGCTGTATTCTTAGGCTGGGCATGGTGGCTTACGCCTGCAATCCTAGCACTCTGGGAGGCTGAGGCATGTGGACTGCCTGAGTTCACAGGTGCTAGACCAGCCTGAGCAAGAGAGAGACCCCCATCTCTAAAAATAGCCAGGCATTGCGGCAGGTACCTGTAGTCACAGCTACTTGGGAGACTGAGTCAAAAGAATTACTTAAGCCCAAGAGTTTGAGGTTGCCGTGAGCTATGACACCACAGCACTCTACCAATGGTGACAACGTGAAACTTGTCTAAAAAAGAAAAAAAAAAAAAGAAAAAGAAAATAAACAATAAAAGACTGTATTCTTTTTCAAGCCTTTTTTAGCTTTCCATCATGGGAGAGTTAAGCCTTAATCTGCCTAGTATATAAATTTGCTTCATACTGTGCTCCATGCATTGCTTGCTAAATAAACTCTGATCCCAAATGAAAGTTAAGATTACATTATTAAGGTCAGAGGTTTTTAAACTCTCTGGTACATAACAGTAAGAAATGCATTTCATCTTCTGACGGAATTTGCTATACACATACAACCTTATGTGTGTATATAAAATTCTGAGATTTGCTAGCTCAGATACTAGCTAGAACTAAGTACACTCCAGCCTTTATGTTAAATGGCCACCTAAACAAATTCTTGACTGCTTTCAAATCTTTGCCTGGTCTGAGCACAACTGGGCTTAATAAAGGACTGCAAACACACTGGAACACTACCATCTCATTCTCTATTTTTGAATGCAACTTGGAAGTTCAGCTAATATAATTCAAACCTTGGTCAGCAGTGTTTTTACACTAAGCCTCAGTGTAGCTCACGGTTGACTTACAAAGTCAACTTTGCAAGAGAGCAAGTTATTTTTTTTTCTATTCACTTTTTATCTTCCTAGAAGAGTAATCAGTGTATCTATTAGAATTATTAAAACCAGTGGTATTTCATGAATATCTACTCTTTTGTGAATATTCTTTTTCTGAATAGGACAAAGCACCCTCTAATAGGAGATTAAGAAACTAAAACCCAGAGAGGTGAGATGACTAGTTCCCAGCGGCAAAGCTACTAAACCGAAAACCAGGGTCTGGCTCCTGCTCCATGTTCTGCTGGGGAAGAGGATGAGAGAGTGACAAACGGGGCTCTTCAGTCTTCTAAAGACAGTCACTGGCTCATTTCTGCCCCCAGGAAACAGATTACAAATTGAGAAAGCTTCCTGTACCATCTCTAAATGTACATGACTTTCTGAAAGCTTTCAAAAGGGAAGACTTGAAGCAGTCAGGGAGGTTGGGAAATTGAATTGCGTTTGAAAGGATGAGCACAGAGAAAGTAGTGCATTCAAGGCAGAGGAAACACTGTGTGCTAAGGGCTGTGGCACAAGAGGGCAAGGGAAGAGCCATGAATATCACAGGGCACTTGAAGGGTGACACGGCCAGACTTCTACCAAGCAGAGTCTTTTGTTTTCCTTTTCCTGAGGAAGAAAGTAAACCTCCTGAAGCATCCAATACCAAGTCTTAGGCTAGCAGGTTTACCAGAAGAGAGGACATCCAGAGCCGGGATGAGGCCAGTGAAGAGGAGGTGCTAGCAGCTCTCAAGCACTGCTGGCTGAACCTCAGAGGGGGGCCCTCACAGAGACCAGGAGGCAGGCTTTGGGAGAAGCAGTAATTTGGCTTAGCAGGCTGCCCTAGGGAGCACTGCTCCAAGGTTCCTCCCCCCAGTGCCCTGCCTGAAAGATCAACTTAATCTCCTCATGGCCCTTTCCAGCAAGGTTTTCGACTGCCTGGAGAAAGAGTCCCACCCCACCTTTCCAAAGACATGCACTTTCACCTTCCTCATGTGCGCAGACAAAAAAAGTGAAGGAAGTCTGAAAACAACACAGACAGCAAGTAAATGCAAGCGTGCAGGAGTGAGGTCAGGGCAATATGGCACACTCTCCTGCCATAACGCAAAGGAAGTCGTCCTGACTGGTAACAAATGCACAACATCTACTTCTCATATCATTGCTAGCAGCTAAAGAATTCAGACTGGGAATCAACTTATTTTGAGGGAATCTCGGCGAGGTAATTAAATTCATACCTATAAGTATGTGGCTGCAAAATGTAAACTGCACTAGCACCAGCTAAAGATCTCTAACTTAAGCCATATCACTGTGTGACAACCTTTTCACATTATAATTTTCACAAAATTATAATGCCACTTAAAGAAGATACGTGACTCACACTCTAGCATTTTCCTTGTCTGGTGCATCTGCCTAGTGCTGACTGAACTATAATCCCGGATGCAGTTGTTAAATCCAGCATATACTTTAAAATAGGATGGTAACAAACATTCTGCTATTATGAAAGGGAGTCTAGAAGATGATTAGGTGCCTCAGGTTGGGTTTTCTGCTGTTTCCACCCCAATTAAAACACCAAATCATCTTCTAGTCTCCCTTTCACAGGTCAAACACTTACCAGATGAAGGAAAACATACTAATTCTAATGTGGGATAAAGCGAGTTTCTGAGCCACGACTGCCCCATTCACAGTTTCTCGAGGCCTATTTCCAGATCTTTTTAGGCAGTGCCATAGGAGCTTGGTTCTCCTAACTCTTCCAGGATCCTTCCCCTTTCCTCAAAAACTGAGGCTCTTACTCTGGGACATCCAAATCCTGTGCGTTAGTTTCTACAAAGGTGTCTAGGGTGGAGAATTCTTGGTGAGGGATCAGAACAAGTTAAGTGTTATTTAATGATACCCAGAGTCCACGCAGGGGCACACAGCAGAGGGTGGTAGAGAAAGAGAGTCCAGAAAACCAGATCCATGTAGTAATATAAATACCAAGATATATGTGCTTGCATGTAATACTTACATTGTCACGATGGGCTTACACCAGTTATTAAGACGTATTTGGGTTCCCCAACACATGTCACATTTTTATAATAAATTACATAGTTACAAGATACTAGAGAACTAAGAAAACAGAGAAATGTGAAAATATAGAAGGATCAATGGAAGAGAGTCAGAAAAACTGGAATCTGGTCCCAGAGCATTACAGATGAGTTCAGTGATTCTGGAAGTCATTTTCTTTTCTGAGTTTCATATGAAATGACACCAAGATACCTTTCAATTCTAAAATCATAATGGCAAATCCTGTGTCAGATTAACTTTACCTCAGTTTAGCTGTTATTTTAACCGTGGTCATCTGTGCAAAGTTTAATAACTAAATAGAAAATAATTACTTGAGAAAGGAATTAGTAGCTCTTATAAGTCTGAATCATTTGTAATTCAGTTTAGAGGACTGGTTTATACAATATGCATAGGAAACAAAAGATGTAAGTCATAAGGGCTAAAACTAAGTTCTCTTATACGTAATTATTTCAGCAGCAAATGTAATATGGTATTCCCTGCAGCGTCAACACTTATTGCCTAAAACACACGTTTTTCATAAGTGCACAAGTCCCAAAGCTGTCTACTCCATATAATTTTAGTAACATGTTCTGGCCAGCATCAATACAAGGATATGACAGATTAATTTTTCTTCTTTAGTGTCCAAGAAAACAGGTCCTTGGGATTGACTATATTTGGAAAAATTACAGTCAGGCTTTGGGAATATCTATCAAGGTCCTCTGAAAAAAATAAAAATGGCTCCATAGTATTTACCCTGAAACACTAGTCATAGAAAAATAGGACTGTTTAATATTTTTAATTACAATCTCCAGAACATACATTCCCATGATTTATGCCTCCAAGGAGACCCTTATCCCTTTCTTATTTTAAAGTAGAAATGGTATGGAATCAATTTTTCCATATTCATAATTTTAAGCAGCCAGAAAGGTTGGCAACATTTCAGGTGACCTTTCTGACTCAGAAAAGGTATGTTGGAAGTCAGATACTTTAAACAAAAAGGAAAAAAGTGTATGAAACATCTGGTATTTCAAACATGATCTGAGTTGATTTGGAGACAATTTGGGTCTGGAAGATATTATGCAGCACTATTCAGGGTGAGATCATCTGATTCATGCTGTTTTCATCACCAAATTTCCATCTGGAGCAAAGAATCATATGTGGTTACTAAACAAGAAGTGTTACTAAGACTTCTTTAATCATCTTGGAATGAAGCTGACCAGGGTAGATTATATGAAAGTCATACGTTCCCCAAACATTCTGTCTCTCTCTGCATGGACCTTAATTCACCTATCACATATACAGGCACGTATATTCATATTACACTCTAAAAAAAGCATTTCAGATCTTGTTTATCCAGATGAATACTCTGCACAAAGGAATACATTTCTAAATAATTCCTCTCAGAGAACATGGTTCTCTTAGAAATCAAGTGAAAGCTGTGAAGTCCCTCACTGCAATCAATATATTTTGAATAACCGCTTACACAAGATTTTAAATTGTTAGAGATTTTTAGTTCGTTGCCTGGATCCCAATTTTTACCAAGATTTGCACTGCTAAAAAAGGGGCAGATTACACAGAAAACCAAACTTACTTATAACAAAGGAGGCAGTCTTTAAATTTAGTATAGTTTGTCAACTTTCTCAGATAAGAATTCAAAGAATTAGTATACTTAAGAGCTATGGTTAATCATTCCTGATAAAACTGTCACATTTCTTTTTCTTTGATTACAGGAACAAAAACTTCTCATCTCTCACTTGATTCTGATAACCAAGCTGAGGCCCAAAGGGCTTCTTATCCTGGCTAGCCATGCTTATTATGCTCCAAGTCCCTTTGGTCTCCTCTCTAAAACCCGTACCCTCTACTCATCTCCACTTTAATATTCTTGTTCAAACTCTTATCAAGTTATCCTGAGACCACTTTCCTAACTTACCTTGTATTACATCATATTGCTGTTCCAACAATTATTTTAATAAACCTAAAGATGATCACAGCACTCCACTTGCTAGATGTTATTAATGAGTTCAATGAATGTCATCCTTCTTAGCAAGCCAAGGCACCACTGTAGATTCTCCCACTTAGCTTCCTCACACTCCTCCCTTTCCAAGAACTCTCTGCTCCTAGGCAAGTTTTTTCCTTTGCCTGGATCTCCATTCCCCTTTTCTTCTACTTGCCCAAATCCTCTCTAATGGGTCTATAGACCTACTTCTAAGGTCAGTTATTCTCAGATACCATTTTTCAACTGTATGCAACAAAGTTCCTCTGAATTCCTATAGGTCTTAGCACAAATTCTATTATTAGTTTTTCCGTCCTGTACTATGATTACTTGTACATCAATTTACACATCAGATTGTGAGCTTCTTGTTCATATTTGAACTTCTGATGCCTGACACAGTACCTAAGATTTATAGTAGAGCTAATTATAACATAGCATCTTATCCTAAGGAATTCTCATTGCTTTTCACAAAAGACAACTTTGGAATAGGCAGTGACAACAATGGCAGGAGCTGATTTTTATTAAACACTTTTATTGCCAGGAGTGGTTCTAAGCATTCTGTACATGCATCATCTCATTTAATCCTCTTACCAATCCTACGAGAGTCTGAGATTCTGTTATTACACGTATTTTCATCCAAATGAAGGAACTGGAGCTGAGAGCTATTCTTGACCATTAGTGCCTAAACATAGGTCACAGCATAGAAAACCCTGAGTTAAATAAATATTTAGTAAATCAGTTAAAAAATAGGAAATAATAGAACCAAATAATTATACTTCAAGAATAGAATAATCAATTAAAGATCTTTTTGTTGTCATCACTACTTATCCAAAAGGAAACAAGAATAAAACTCTTCATTGTATATTCTACAATTGATTTCCACACCCCTTTAACTTTTTAGTGCAGAGAGTATAAATCCAGGAGCCCCTAAAATAATCTGTTATGAAATCTACTGTAAACCAAATGGTCTGAAAGCTTTTTGTTCACACACTATAGTAAATCTTTTGGCCTAAATATTTTACAATAAATTCTATTCTGGAGGTAGTGGGTCAGTCTGCCTGGAATTTTAATGAATTAAAGTAAAAGATTCTCCCCAAACAGCCCTCCATCGTTACTAAGGCAATCTGTCTACTTGAGCGTGAGTAGTAGCTGGTTGTAGCTGGTTATCCAAAGCATCTATACTTCACTAAATATGGTGACACATGTGAAGAAGAGCAGAAGAGCCTGATACATTTCTAGGAATTAATAGTAAATTTTGCATACCTTGAAGTATTTCTACTTCTATATAATTGTTTAATGAGCACTGGAAGGTGATGGTGGAAGTGACAGTAAAAATAACTCAACATGTCCCCAGAGGCGAAGGCCTCCTGGGACAGTGACCCCATCGAAGCCCAAACTGGACTGAGAATGCCCGGGGCATATTCTCATGGCTCCATCTTGTGTCATCACTCCTCAAGAGCCCCAGGTTTGCCTTACAGTGGAGTGCCAGGAGAAAAAACTTCTTTTGGACGCTGTTGTTGCTTTTTAATAAATAGGAATGTGTTAGGTATTCTGGAAATTAATCCCATATAAGACAAATCATTTGCAACACTTTTTCCCATTTCATGGGTTGCATGTATACTCTCGTGGTAATGTATTTAATGCATACTGAGTTTTTCTTTTAATTTTGATGAAATCCATTTTATCTGTTCTTTTCTTTTATTCCCCATGCTTTTGCTGTTATTTCCAAAAATTATTACCAAACTCAATGTTGTACAGAATTTCTACTTGTTTTTCATCTATGAGTTTTATAGTTTTAGCTCTCATGCTTAGTTCTTTGACCTATTTAAGTTTTGTATATATAAAATTTACAATCCAATTTTTGTATTATTTGCATGCAGGTCCACAATTTTCTTAGCATCATTTCTTAAAAAGATTGTCATTTTCTCAATTGAATAGTCTTATAATCTTTGTTGAAATGTCAGTGTAAGTATAGATCTTTGATCTGTTCTTGATTGCTCAAAAATCAAGTGTAAACACCATGAGCAAGCAAGGCTTTCCTTCTCTGCTGATGAATTGTGTTTAGGATGTAACTACAATGAAAACTCAAGACATTTACGCATCTACTTTGATTTCTGCTTTCCTCCAGGCTCTCTCTGTGCATGTGCATGGCTTCATATTCAGTCAGGGAAGTGTGGATAGCAAGATGTCTTCTTACCCCTCCTATGCAGCCTTATTTAATCAAACATCACAGCTTTTCCTTCTTCTAGGAAAAATATGGTGATCTTGGATGAACCAGGACAATTAAGTTCATAAACTCATCCTAGAAAAAAGTTGCATACCAATCACTATGGTCACCTTTGAAGTACTCTCCAGGGGAAGCTATACACTGATGCCAGTGCCTAGTTCCCTCTTACAGCAATTTTACTATTCTTTTCAGGGATGGCCATCAGAGTTGTCATCATATGAGCTCAGACAATTAAATTCACGAACTCATCCTAGAAAAAGTGCTGCATACCTCATGACTGAACATCACTTTGAAGTTCTCTGATGGGGAGGCTATGTATGCCCTGACACCAGTACCTACTCTACCCTTCAAAGCGCTTTTTCTGGGAGGAGTTTGCAAACGTAATTGTCCTCAAACTATGGCGCCCACGGGCCACATGCAGCAGTGTGAATCATATTTGTTCCCGTTTTGCTTTCTACTTCAAAATAAGATACGTGCAGTGTGCATAGGAATTTGTTCATAGTTTGTTTTTTTTTTTTTTTTAACTATAGTCCAACCCTCCAACAGTCTGAGGGACAGAGAATTGACCCCCTGTTTAAATAGTTTGAGGACACCTGGTAGAGGCTCCTTTTTTTTTGTTTGTTTCACTTCTCAGATCTTCCTGTTAAATATCTGGTTAGTCTGCTTTGTTGTTACTTGCCATAACCAGAACTGCAATTTGAGACTTACACCGTGATAGTGGATTTTCTCCTTTGTTTATTGCCACTTTTTCCAGAAATTCCTCAGAAATGAGTGATTATCATTCTTCACTACAAACTAAGTGAACACGTATATGTAGTCTCTACCTCAGCAGCAGAGTTACTGATTTTCATAGCTTGGAAATCAGTTTCTTCATGGAAAAATTCTAAACACACAACAAGATGCAGAGGAATGAGGAAAACTTCAGATAAGAACGCTGTGACTGTCATGATTCTTACCCAATGTTCATGGTTTTTCTACAGTAAATTCTTCTGAATGTGTTGAGTGATCTCGGCCAATTTCCAAAATCCCGAAATGGTTGTTTTTGATAATTTGGTTCAGTTTTATCATTCTATTTTAGGAATAAAAATAGTTAAACCTTGGCTGGGGTTCTGGTCGTGGGTCTTTTGTGGGAGGACTGAGAGGATTGGCCCCAGGGCGTGAGTTTCAGTTTGAATATGAAACCACTTGTAATGGTGGCCTAGAAGACTGTTGACAGGCTATTTGGAATGGTTCCAATAGCTGCTCTGGCAAAACACTTCAGATTTAAAGAACTTCCCTTATAAAACAAGTTAGACTCATGGCAGAAGCAGCAACTCCAAGACAGAGGAAGACTAAGCTTTTTCAGCAGTGATATTCAACCCATTTGCTGTGGCACACTGGTGTGGTGGGAAAGGATCTTAGGTGTGCCGGGAAAAGTTTTAAAGATCATATATTAAATTATTTTCAAAAGAAGTTCAAAGTACAACATCAAGGGAGATGTCACAGTTTTCTATTTAGATCAATAATTCTTACCATGGAAAATTCAGAGAAAACAGAAGTGGTTCTCCTTGCTTGTGGTTCCTTTAATCCCATCACTACCATGCACCTCAGGTTGTTTGAGCTGGCCAAGGAGTACATGAACGGAACATGAAAATATAGATTGATAAAAGGCATAATTACTCCTGTTGGTGGTGCATCTATTAAGAAAGAGCTCATCCCTATCCATCACCAAGGTATCATCGCAGAACTTGCCATCAGGAATTCAAGTGGCTGGAAATTGATACATGGGAAAGTTTTCAGAAGGAGTGAACAGAGACTGTTAAGGTGCAACAAACCATCAAGGGAGCCTGCAGGCCAGTAACTGTGACCACTCACAGAACTCACCGGTGCTAGAGAGGCCTGGACGGAAGAGCAAGTGGACTGAACGAAGACAAGATTCTAGTCAAAAGAAATCCTTGGATCCAAAACCAAAAGATGTGCCTAAGGTAAAGTTGCTGTGTGGGGCAGATTTACTGGACTCCTTTGTGTTTCCAGTTTGTGGAAGAGTGAGGATATCTGATCAGTGGTGCAATTTAAAAGATCAGCATTTTAAGAATTTTTTTCCTTTGTTTACACTCAGTGCAGATTATCCAGCAATAAGCATGAAATGTAATGACAGCTCCATTCATAAATAAATTGCACCAAACTGCTGCACACTACAGACTCATTCATATTACTTGGGCTGGAAGTGTTAGAGCCCATATAGCCTATGGCTAGGAGGAGTGAGAGTTATAAGAAATACCTGTGTAGCTCAATAATGGAACACCCAGGTGGAAAGGGCATGGAGAGGGATTTAGCTCTCCTAACAAGCATGAGAGCTCATGAGATGAGAGCAGTGGTGAATTGGCAGTCTCTACACCTGTGGTGTTGAGCAGCACCGAATCAGCCTTATATTAGGCTGGAGGAGCAGGCAGTCAGGAGCATGCGCATTCTATCACGGACCTGCTTACTCTGACTCTGTCTCCTCTCCTGCCTGCCTGCAGAACACCAGCTCGGTATCTCTCTATTGAAGATTACTAAGCTCTGCTAAAGACTAAGATCTATCTTCCTAAGTAGACTGCTTTACTCTCTCTAAGACTCTCTCTCTCTCTCCATCTAAAGTAGATAGCCCTCAGGCACCTAAGAGAAGCTGAACCTGAGCAAGGTAACTTAGTGGTCTGCGTACGGAACCTAGTTAAGCTGGCCCAAGACCTGGCTAGGCCAGGGCCTTGGCAAGAAGTGCACCTACGGTGCATCTTAAGGGGTACTGGCGAAACTTATTAAAGGTAGAGTATTAATGTCTTTATATAGTGATCAAGGAAATGCCATGAAGGATATCTGTAACAGTATGATCAAAATATTTCTGAATGTATATGAATCGTGCCCTGTGATTGCACCAA
>CAUYON010049373.1:0-24888 GCA_963573935.1 Arctocebus calabarensis
ATCAAAAATGTTTTCACATAGTAAATGAGAAAATCTCATGAATGTCAATCAGGTTGATAAAAATATCTCAGATTGCATGTGAAGCCCGCACACTGTACCCCATGATTGAACTAATGTACACAGCTATGATTCAATAAAAAACAAACAAACAACAACAAAAAAAACACTGTGTATGATGAAATGCCCTTTCACTCCCCACCTGTCCAGTTATTTTCTCTAAATATATGTAAATCTAGGTTTATAGATGCTGCATTAGGGTAATATTATATCTCTATTTGGTATGGAAATACAGCCTTTATGAAGGTGCTGAATATCACCTATGTGGTCATTTACCAGGGAGGGAAAGTGTACATTTCAGCCTAGAGATCAGAATGTCAGACATAAACAGGAAGACCTTAATAGTTAGTGGACATAGGGGGGGAATCATTTTTTTTTTTTTGTTCTTTCTCTCCCTCTCCCTTTCTTCTCTCATTTCATCATAACATGGATCATATTATCTTGACCAGGGGATGGAGAGTACTTTGGAGCATTAACTTGAAGCTTGACTTTTTTTTTCAGTGAGAACAAAATGACAGTCACATGGTAAACAAGGAGTTAAGGCAGGCAAGGTACTGGAAGGTTGTCTTATCTCTTTGCAGAAAGACAGCACATCAAGTAGGCAAGTCCTATATAAATTGAGCTGTCTCCTTTTTGTGTTTTATATTTTCTGTGTTTGTTATCCTTCAGTATTTAGAAAAATAAAATATTTGAAAAAATTCCAATCTGTATTAGTTATGTTAAGGGGAAACAACATGTAAAGATTTGTTGAAGTGAAGTATTAGATTGCATTCCTGAGTAAACTGCATTCACTGAAATAAGAGTTAGAGTGATGTCAAGTTGATACCTCATGATCAAATGTGACCCTCCTCAACTTGAGAGTCACTTTCTAGTATTAGAATCTTGACTATGTTTGATTTTACTACAGAAAGTGCATCACCAACTTAATCTACTACAAAGATGACTGAAGCAGAATCCATTGCACAAATGTCCCCAGTGGCAGAGTAGGTACTGACAGCTCAATTTAAAGATTAGTAATATTTAAGACATGCCGAGTTTGTCTGGTAGCCTTGTGTCAAAAGTTTCATGTCTCAGGTATGAAGCCAGATTGTTATCCATCTTTGTGACAGATTTATAACAATTCCAAGTTTATATGGGTTTGATCAAATTTATTGCTAGTGAGTATGAATTTGTGGTCCTCAAGTCTTTGCTGGCATTAAATATTGTTTTGATATAGGATACACTTTGGCCAAAACCATTGAAAGCTATCTTAACATAAAAAACAGAGAAAAGGACATGAAGAATGTTGAAAAATGTTTAAAGTTTAATGGTGAGCAAAATACTGGTTATTTTGCTATAGAAAGCTTATGCAAATAAAATTTAATATCCAGGTCTCAAGGCCTTAGATTATTCTGTTGTTGGTGGTAGAGGGTGTGTAGAACTGAATGGTGGAAAGTCAATGTTGCCCATCCTGGATCCTTTCTTCATTATGACCTTGTCCTCTTAAATCATTAATTCCATCAGAGCATGTCCATCCATAATAGCGCTGACTTGATTCCACCTTATTTAGTATGTGAGTATATTTTTACTTCGACATTAGCCTGTGAAATCCTTGAAGAAAGGGACTTTCAACCTGAACCATCTCCCATAATATATTCCCAGAAAATGCTCAGTTGAAAAAAATGTAAAGAAAACAAATAAAAATTAGCTGTGTTAACTGTACAAAATTAATTATAGACTTCTGGGTCACCTTTATGTAAAACAATTTGAGTTGGGATTGGACTCTAAACAGACCTAAGCATCTGGTCTCAAGGGAGATATAGTCAAGCCCTGTATTACTCTTTGAAAACAGAACTAGATGTCCTATTCATTTCTCTTAGAGTGACTTTCCAGGTGGCTTTCTTTCTCCCTTCCTCAGACAAATATTATGCATATATACATTAATTGGTAGTAGAGAGACTAAATGCAGTCTGAGGTGCTGAGCAGATTTGAAGTTGCCTGTGTGTGATGATGTGTTAGGTTTGGCTAGGCTATGCTGTGATAACATACTTCTCTCGGTCTTCATCCTAATGTTCAAACACAGTTAACATTTATTTCTTCATTTTGATTCCTTTCCAAGGTTGGTCGAATGAGGAGCTCTGCTCCAGTCCTCAGGGACAAACGCTGAGGGCATTTTACTGCTGCATCATTTGGCCTATTGGTCTTAATGATTCTCATGGTAGAATAAAGGACTATGGATTTTCACTGCTTTAGCCTAGAAGTGGTACAGGCTCCTTCCACACACATTGAATTATCCTGAGGTAGTTATATGATGCTGCCCACAATTAAGAGTCCTAAAAAATATAGGAGAGCAAAAAGAATATTTGGTGAGCTTTACTGCCTCTGCAGAGATAAGCCAAAAGCATCTGAAGGTGGGGTGGGCTATGGCAAATTCTTGCATTAAAGGAGGAGACTGGGATGCCTGAGAGTTGGTGGATAATGATAGATATGAATAGTTGACAGGGAGATGATTTTATTTGAGATTATTTTGAATTTTATGTCACTGCAAGCAGCAGAGCCTCTTTATGCCCTCCTTATGAAATAAATTGTTCCAGTGGGAAATCAGAATCCTGGAAGTTTGGACTTGGAAAAAATCTTATTATTACCTAATCTAACCTCTTATATATGTGCTGCCTTCCTGGAAAAATATCCTTGTCGAATAGGTGTAAAATGGAAATAACAATAGGAACTGCCAATTAGTGTGGTTTGTGAGAATTCAATAAGCTACTATATGTGAAATACCTAGAATGATGGCCTTGTGCATAGTAAGCACTATGTAAGTGTTACCTATTTTATTATCTGAATTATTTTTCTGTATTATGGCAGGCTGAATAATGTCCCTCAAAATATATACCTATCCTAATCCCATGAATTTGTGACTATTTTGCTTTACATATTAATAGTGATTTTGCAAATATAATAATATTTATTGTGAATTTTTTAAGTCAAGAGCTGTTATATTCTTGGGGGATAAATTACGCAAACTGTTTACTCCCATGATGGTATTCTGGTGAGGATATAGAAAACAAAATAATAGAGTTAAACAAATGATAAGTGATATAGAGAAAAATAGAGCATAGTGAAGAGGAAGTATGTGAGAGATTGCTATTTTTTTCATACAGTAATATGGTGAAGTCCTCTCTATCATGGTGACATTTTAATAGATACTTGAAAGAAGGAAGAGAGTCATGAACTGGCAGAGGGTACTCAGGCAGAGGTGGGAGCATACTTGTATTTGTAAATGGTGAGGAGTAAAGTGAAATGATGTAGAAAAACCAAAGTAAGAATTAAAGTTTAGGCTCGGCACCTGTGGCTCAACG
Organism: Arctocebus calabarensis; assembly: GCA_963573935.1. Taxonomy (NCBI): domain Eukaryota; kingdom Metazoa; phylum Chordata; class Mammalia; order Primates; family Lorisidae; genus Arctocebus; species Arctocebus calabarensis. The sequence goes on from CAUYON010049373.1 coordinate 3,396, forward strand.
GGCTAAGGCGTCAGCCACATACACCTGAGCTGGCAGGTTCAAATCCAGCCTGGGCCCACCAAACAACAATGATGGCTGCAACCAAAAAATGGCCGGGCGTTGTGGTGGGCGCCTGTAGTCCCAGCTACTTGGGAGGCAGAGGCAGGATACTCACTTGAGCCCAGGAATTGGAGGTTGCTATGAGCTGTAATGCCACGGCACTCTATCCAGGGTGACAGCTTGAGGCTCCGTCTCAAAAAAAAAAAAAAAAAAAGAATCAAAGTTTAAAAAATCATTTAGCATGGATCAGTACAATAGGCACTCACCAGAGTATAACTACACAGAAGCTAAAGGTTAAAGCCTAGGTACCCCAATGGCCCAAGAAGTAAAGCAAAGCAACAAAGTTCTACACAACAGGAGAAACAGATTCACCCCACTTATCAATTATATCAGGAAATATGAATGACCTGAAGTATGCACTGAAGAGACATAGGCTGGCTGAAGGGACAAAACAATATCAGTATCTACTGTCTCCAGGAAACATATCTAATCTGCAAGGATTTGTTCATATTCAAGGTGAAGGGATGGAAAACAATATTCCATGCAAATGGAATCCAAAAGAATGCTGGTGTAGTAATTCTCATAGCAGTAAGATAGACTTCGAATCAGCAAAAGGAAAGAAAGACAAAGATGGTCATTATATAATGGTGAAGGGAACAATTCAACAAGAAGACATAATAATCCTAAATATTTATGGACCCAACATGGGTACACCCAGATTCATAATGAAAACCCTACCTTATCTAAACAAAACGATAAATCATAGTAGTTAAGAGACTTCAACACCGCATTGAAAGAATGGGGCAGCTCCTCCAAGAAGAAAATAAACAGTGACCTCAGACATGACTCTCAGACAAATGGGACTAACAGACATTTCCAGAGCATTCTACCCACCAAATTACTGAATACAGGCATTCCCCGGGTTTCAAACAAGAAAGAGTCTGTAGATTTGTTCTTAAGTTGCATTTTTGTGTAGGTCATAACAGGTAAATTTGCTTATTACTTATAATAGCTTCCATTTGTAAGTGTGAGTCATACTTCAGTCAGATGTTTGTAACTCAGGGACTGCATTTATATGTTCTGCTTATCACCTCATGGAATATTCTCTAAGATTGATCACATCCTAAGCCACAAAACATGTCTCAACAAATTAAAAAATATAGAAATTATACCGTGTATCTTCTCAGATTGCAGTGGGATAAAATTAGAAATCAATTCCAACAGAAATACTCATTCCTATACAAAGTCATGGAAACGAAAGAACCTATTGCTGAGGAAGGGGAGAGAAAGATGGAAATCAAAAGATTCTTTGAACTAAATGATAAAGGGGCCAAAAGTAATCAAAATCTGTGGGATATGGTAAAGCAGTTGTGAGAGGAAAACTCATCACTTTCAAGGCCCATACCCAAAAGACTGAAAGATCACCAATCAACAATCTACTGAGTCATCTCAAGGAACTGGAAGAGTAAAACAATCCCAAACCCAGCAGAAGAAAAGAAATAACCAAGATCAGAGCAGAACTAAATGGAATCCAGAACAAAAGAATTATCCAGAACTTTAATGAGGCAAAAGTGGTTCCTTGAAAAGATAAACAAAACTGACAAGCTTCTGGATAGATTAGCCAAAAAAAGAAAATACTGTAATAAACTCAATCAAAAATTAAAAAGAAATCACAACTGATACCATGGAAATACTAAACATCATCTCTAAATACTATAAAGATCTCTATGCTCATAAATTTGAAAACGTGGAAGAAATGGACAAATTCTTAGAAACACACGACCTTCCTAGGCTCAAACAGAAAGAAAGAGAACTCTTGAATGGACTAGTATCAAGAGCAATAAAAAATTTAAAGAACAATAAAAAAATCTAATAATAAAGTCCCAGACCAGATTTTACCAAAGCTACAAGGAAGACTTTGTACCTACAATATGGAAATCATTCCATAACATTGAGAAGGAAGGAATCCTCCACAACTCAATCTATGTAGCAAATATCATATTGATGTCAAAGCCAGGAAATCACTCAACTAAAACCAGAAAACTACAGAGTAATTCCCCTTATGAAAAATTCTCAATAAAATCTTAGCAAACCAAATTCAGCTGTGCATCAAAAAAATAATTCACCATGATCAAGTGGACTGCGTCCCAAAGACGCAAGGATGGGTCAACAAACACAAATCTGTAAATGTAGTTCACCACATAAATAGAAACAAATCAAAGACTATATGATCCTCTCAATTGCTTCATAATAATTATTTGGCAAAATTCATCACTCTTTTATGATAAGAACACTTACTAAAATAGGCATAGATGGGACATACCTCAACATTTGACTAATCACATTTCAAGTGCCTATTAGTCACATGAGACCAATAGCTACTGTATTGAATAGAACAGTTCTGTAGATTATATATTAATTTCTCTTGCTGTAAGATGAAACAAACAATTTCATGGAATTACTACCTTAGATAGAAATCTTTTCTAGTCTCTAGAGCAGTGGTTCTCAACCTGTGGGTCGCAACCCACAGGAAATGTATTAAAGGGCCACGGCATTAGGGAGGTTGAGAACCACTGCTCTAGAACCTTCAATGATTGCTAAATAGGATGACTGAAGTTTAGAAATAAATCGGTTAGTAGTTTTCAATAAAATAAATATTATTGTCAAAAAATGTTTCCTTCAAATATAATTAACTTTTGATAGGGCAGCTCAAAAAAATGAAAGAATATAATCATCCTTGTTATGTGGTTGATTATTTTCTGTAACTTATAAGTAGTATGTATTGGAAACCTGTTTGTTTAAGAAATATTTGTATTGTTTTTAGTATATAGTAGCTATTTTTAAAAAAGAAAATTAGTTTCATATAAGACAAAATATTATAGACGATACTTTTGCATGAAATATTAGTTTGTATTGATAACTTGTGACTAACTCTTAAAGTTTAAAACAATACTCAGCAAAATGAGTATCTGGTGTTCTGTGGTTATCTATAATATAAATTACTAGAGTATTAGAGAGATAGTAAAGGTTAAAAATCTCTGTATTGTGTATTCATTGAGATTGGATATATTTCAAATTGTAGATTTCATGTGTAAATTATTTCCCAGTTAATATAATTTTTCTTTCCTTCCCTCCTCCCTCTTTCTTTCTTAACCAAACAATGATCAGGATGAATTCAGAGAACAGCTCAAGGGAAAAAAACTGTTCAATTGATATTGCTGCTAAAGAAGATAAGAGAACATTGCACAATTTAAGCCCCTAATATCTATTGAGTTTTAGGTTTGAGTAATTCCCTTTGGTGTACATGAAATCTCTATCTCTCTACTCAAGAGCATACATACCAACATCCTTAGAAGCAGGCGTTAGAATCCAGTTTCTTTTAAGTAAATGGATACTGTGGCTATCCCAATCCTACACATAAATCAACAGAACCAGAGAAGCTGAGGGGCTGTCTAGGTTTCCATTAGATCCTGTTTGATGTCATTGCTTGTCCAGTGTATCTTCCATGTCTGTCTTATTCAGCTTCTAAGAGGAGAGGGTGGTGAGGTTCCAATTCCTAACATATGAGTTTAGAATAATTGTTGCATTAATTCTACAGGACAGGAAGTTGGAATTATAATTTTTACCTTGATATATATATATATATAATTTTTCCCATATATACACATATATGCATATATAATTTTTTCCTTGATATATATATACATGTATATACATATATATACACATATATACATATCCACATATATTCACACATACAATTTTTTCCTTGATATATATAATATATACACATATACACACATAAATATAATTTTTCCTTGATATATGTATACACATACATATATACACATATATAATTTTTTCCTTGATATATATGTAAATATATATGGATATATATGTGTATGTGTATATATATATATGTGTTTATGTGGATATATATATATCAAGGAAAAATTTATATGTGTATAATGTGGATATGTGGATATATATATCAAGGAAAATTTATATGAGTGTATTGTATACACATATACACATATAAATACATATATACACATATATAAATTTTTCCTTGATATATATATCCACATATATATACAAATAAATTTTTTCTTGATATATACAGACAAATATGCATATACACAGTTATATATACACACATATATATTTTTTCCTTGCTATATATAATACATATATATGTACATATATACACATATATACACATGAACATCTATACACATATATAATTTTTTCCTTGATATATACAAATATATACATATATGTACATATATATGTATTATATATAACAAGGAAAAAATTATATATGTGGATATGTATATATCTGTTTATGTGTATACATATGTATATATCAGGGAAAAATTATATATATGTGTATATATAGATCAAGGAAAAATTTATATATGTGTATATATGTGTATGTATATGTATATCTAAATGTATATATGTGTATATATGTGGATATATGTACCTACATATCAAGGAAAACATATACGTGTGTATATATGTATATATGTGTATATATCAAGGAATAATTATATATGTTTATAAACATGTATATATTCATTTGTGTGTATATATACATATATAATACATATATATGTATATATATCAAGGAAAAATATATGTGACATAAGGAAAATATGATATATATGTACATATGTGTATATGTATACATATGTGTATATATGTGTGTATATATATCCTATGTACATATATGTATTATCTATACCAAAGAAAAAATTATATATGTCTATATATGTGGATATATGAGTATGTGTATATATATGTGTATATATGTATATCAAGGATAAAATTATATATGTGTATACATATATATGTATATATGCACATATCAAGGAGAAATTTATATATATGTGTATATGTATATGTGCGTATATATGTGTCTATATAGGTGTGTATATATACAGATATAATACACATATATACATATATGTGTGGATATATATGTGTGTATATATATCAAGGAAAAAATATATGTGTGTATATGTATGTTATGTATGTGTAAACACATATATACAATGTTTTTCTTGACATACATATAAACACATATATACACATATAGGTATTACATATATATATCAAGGAAAAGATTATATATATGTGTATATATATGTGTGTGTATATATGTGTTTATTTGTGTATATATACATAAAGGAAAAATTATATACATGTGTATATATGTGTATATATGTATATATATCAAGGAAAAAATTATATATATGTATATATATGTGGATCTAAGGAAAATACACATATGTATGTATGTGTATATATATGTGTATATATGTGTGTATATATACATATGTACATATATATTATACCAAACAAAAATTATGTATGTCTATATATACATGGATATATAGGTGTATGTGTAGATATATATATCTGTATGTGTATATATATGTGTATAAATGTATATCAAGGACAAAATTATGTGTGTATACATATGTATATACACATATCAAGGAGAAAATTATGTATATATGTGTCTATAGGTGTGCATATATGCACATATACATATATAATACACATATATACATATTGTGGATATATGTGTGTGTATATATATATCAAGGAAAAAATTATATTTGTGTGTATACACGTATATTTTTTTCTTGATATACATATATACAAATTATATACAGGTATACATATATATCAAGGAAAAAATTATATATATGTGTGTATATGTGTACATATATATCAAGGAAAGAATTATATATGTGTATATATGTGTATACATACATATGTATAAAAAAAGTCTATAAAAGTGTATATGTATATACGTGGATATATATGTATATGTGTGTATATATACATATATACATTTATGTATAATACAAATATGTGTATATATGGGTGTATACACAATCAAGGAAAAAATTACATATGTGCATATATATGTGTATGTATATATATGCATATATATGTGTGTATATATATATACACAGGCCAAAGTTATATATATGTGTATATATATGAAGGAAAGCATTATCTATACATATATAATACACATGTATACATATATGATACACATATATGTGTGTATATATCAAGGAAAAATATATGTGTATATGTATATATGTGTGTATATACATATATGTAAACACACATATACATAATTTTTCCTTGATATATACACATATGCAAATATTTATAAAAATTATAAAAATATATTTTTCCCTGATATATATAGACATATATACATACATATAGATAATTTTTTTCCTTGATTTATATACATATATGTACACATACACATATATATCCACATATATATAATTTTTCCTGGATATATATAATTTTGTCCTTGACATATATACACTCATATATGTATATTAGATATATGTATATATATACACAAATATACATATGTACACATATATACATATACACATATATGCATATATACACATATAATTTTTTCATTGATATATATGCATATATATCCATATACTTGTATGTATATACACACATATGTACATACATATACACATATGTATACATATACATATGTATATACACATACATATATATACACATTATAATTTTTTCCTTGATATATATATATACACATATATAACCACATATATATATGTGTGTGTATGTATGTATATGTATGTGTTTATATGTGGATATGTATATATCAAGGAAAAATTATATATATGTGTATATGTATACATATGTATATATGTATGTATTAATTTTTTTTGAGACAGATTCTCACTCTGTCACCCTTGGTAGAGTGCCATTGTGTTCCAGCTCACAGCAACCTCAAACTCTTGAGCTTAAGTGATTGTATTACCTCAGCCTCCCAAGTAGCTTGAACTACTGGTGCCTGCCACAATGCCTGGGTACTTTTGTTGTAGTTGTTATTGTTGTTTGGCAAGCCCAGACTGAGATTGAACCTGCCAGCCCCAGTGTATGTGGCTGGTGCCCTAACCACTGAGATACAGGCACCAAGCCTCATTGTTATATTGTTTCCAAAGATTTTTACATGTATAAATATTAAAATTCATCTTTTTCAATTCAATAAATACAATGCTTTATAGAGATTTTATTTTTTAAGAAGTCTATAATTTTTTAACCAATTATTAAACTCGAATATTTATTAAACTAATGAGTACTAGAATAAAATATCATAAAAGCCATATGACAAACACGTAGTTAATATCATATTGAATGGGGAAAAATAGAAAGCATTCCTGCCTAGAACTGGAACCAGACAAGAGTTCCCAGTATCATCACTTCTATTCAACAAAGTGCTGGAAATCTTAGAGTAATTAAAAAAGAAATCAAAATCAATGGTATCCCAATGGGAAGATAAGGAGTCAAACTATTGCTTTCTGCTGATAATATGATCTTATATTTAGAATACCCTAAAGATTCAACTAGAAATCTCAGACTATGAAATTAATGTACACAAATAAGTTGCTTTTATACATGCCAATAAAAGTCAAGCTGAGAATCAAATCGAAGATGCAATACATCTCACAGTAGCAAAAAAGAAAATAAAATACCTAGGACTGTATTGAAGGAGGTGAAAGACCTCTACAGGAAGAACTGTGAAATACTGAGAAAAGAAATCACAGAGGATGTAAATAGATGGAAAAATATATCATGCTCACGGATCAACAGATTCAACATTGTCAAAATATCTATATTACCCAAACTGGCTTACTGATGCACTGCAATACCCATTAAAATACCAATATTGTATTTCACAGATCCAGAAAAAATAATTCTATGCTTCATAAGAAACCAAAAAAGACCCCGAATAGCCAATGTAACTTTACATAAGAAGAACAAATCTGGAAGCATCACTTTATCAGACTTTAAGCTATACTATAATAAGGCTATAGTAAACAAAACAGCATGGCACTAGCACAAAAGCAGAGACATAGACCAATGAATCAGAACAGAGAACCCAGATATGAAACCATCATCATACTCTCACTTGATCTTCAACAAAGCAGACAAAAACATACACTGAGAAAAAGAATCCCTATTCAATAAGTGGTGCTGGGAAAACTGGATATTCACATGTAAAATACAGAAACAGGATCCACAGTTCACACCACTCACAAAAATGAATTCATAATAGATAGTATACTTAAAACTCAGACATGAGGATTCTATAAGGATTCTATAAGAAAATGTTAGCAGCACAATTTACAATCACAAAGCTGTAGAAATAGCCCAAGTCCCCATTAATACATGAATAGATTAATAAATTGCGGTGTATGTGTACCATGGAGTAATACTCTGTCAAAAAAAATAGTGATCTTAGTGATCAAGTATCTTTGGTAAAAACCTGGATGGAACTGAAAACTATTCTTCTAAGTGATATATTGAAATAATAGGAAAAGAGAAAACACCACATGTAGTGAATACAAAATTAGAGCTAGTTGATAAACACATATATGCACATATAGAAATGAAACTCAACAGAAATCAAGTAGGTGAGGAAAGGGGGGGAGAGGGGATGGATAAATTTGTAGTTGATGGGTACAATGCACAGTTTCTGGGTAAAAGGCACAAGTTGCAACTTTGACTTAAAATGTACAGAAACAGATTATGTAACCAAAACTTATACACCCACATAATATTCTGAAATTTTAAAAAACATCTTATTTAAGGTTTTGTATGCTATTCTGGATACTTTGGATTTTCTTCTAATGGGGCAAGCTATTGGAAAAATTTTAGCAAAGAGTGACATAATATTATGTATGCTTTTTTTTTTTTTTTTTGAGACAGAGCCTCAAGCTGTCACCCTGGATAGAGTGCTGTGGCATCACAGCTCACAGCAACCTCCAATTCCTGGGCTCAAGCGAGTCTCCTGCCTCCACCTCCCAAGTAGCTGGGACTATGGGCGTCTGCCACAATGCCCGGCTATTTTTTGGTTGCAGCCATCATTGTTGTTTAGCAGGTCTGGGCTGGATTTGAACCCACCAGCTCAGGTATACGTGGCTGGCACCTTAGCCCGTTGAGCCACAGGTGCCGAGCTTACATATGCTTTATATGGCTAATTCTAGTTGTATTTTGAAGGACAGGCAGTAGGGTTTCAAAGATGGTAGCAAGAACTTATGAGGCTATTATAATAGGCCAGGATAAAGATGATGGTGGCCAACTATAGTAGTAGTAGTGTAAATAGATGTGATGAGATTTGGTCAGATTGTGAATGTACTTTTAAAGAGAGCCAAAAAGATTTGCTGATGAATTGGATGTAGGGTATGAGCAAAAATAGTGAAGTTAAAACTACTCTAGAGTTCTTTGTAGTATGCACAGTGGTAAGTGTGCTATTGTCATTTAATAAGATCATGGAGCCTGTACAGAAGAGATTTAAAGGTGGAAATCTGGATTTTGGTTTTGGTTGTTAAGTTTCAGGTGCCCACTAAGGAAGAGGTCTGATCTAGAAATGTATTTTCTTGATTCATCAGCATATGAACATAATTAAAATAAAGAGCCTAGAGGAGATCATTTAAGGAATATGGAGAAAATAGGAAAGGTTTAAGCACTGACTTCTGGAGGTTGGCCAAGAAAGGAAACTAATAATGAGAAGCCAGGGGGCAGTAGGAAAATAAATGAGGGATTGTGTGGTATCATGGAAACTAAATAAAGAAAATCTTTCAAAAGGGAATGAGTGGTCATTTATGTGAAATGTTGGTGAAAAGTCACATGAATTGACCATAGGATTTGTATTTGGCAAAGGATTTTGCAAAAATGGAGTTAAGATCAGTACAGCCAACTCAAGAGAAAAGAGGAAGACAGAAGTTAGGGAGCAAGATGTTGCAATAGGAGGTTCCCCCACTATTATCCCTGTAGAAACAATAACTTGGCAGCCATCCGTGGACAAAAGTCTTTCTGGATGCTTTGGGATTGAGGTAGGAGCTTGTGAAGTGGAGTTCAAGATTAAGGATGGCTGATTTGAAAGGGAAGGCCCAAGCCCAACCTTTTCACTCACTATGGTACTAGCTACGGACCTGGACATAGCTCCATGCCCTTGTGGCCTCAGCTAAAGTCCCATTTAACTTTGGTTCTGCCACCAGCACCATCCCTCAGAGGACATGAGTGGAGTCATGCCTGACTGTCTTCCCAGAGGCAGACTTTCAGACCATGGTCCCACTGAGGATCTTAAACCATCCCTGAAACCCATCTTCAGACACTCTCAGTCATGGTTCAGGAGAAATCTTTTTTACTGAGAGGGAGACATAGTTTCTGTGCCAATGAGGAAAAGCCTGTAGATCTGTAGATCTTGGTCTACTATGGATAAGGGCCACTTCTGCCTGCCAGTGGACATACACAGTTTTCTTGTGGGAGTCCTCTAAAGTACTAGCAGGATCCACACTGTTCCACATAGCTGATAATAGCCCCACTGTTTGTGGACCTGGCTGTGAGTCTAATTGCAAACCCTTGTTCCAGGACCATACCTACTTATCAAGGTCCTAGAGAGAGTCCTGTCTTTTTAGGGTCCATATAGGATCAAGATCCATGCCAAACTGAGCCTCAGGTAACAGGCTCACTAACTACAGATCCCACTACAGACCTAGCAGCATCAACGTGACCCAGCTACAGTTTACCTCAACTGCAATCAATACCAGCAGCAACCTTATTAGCCTAGGTACCCAAAAGTAGAATGTCATTACCTGCCAAAACTAGTCTGTGAGGACTGAAGGAATTGTTTACTTCTTCAAATGCACAGACACAAACACAAGACTACACAAATCATGAAGAATTAGGCAAATGTGACAACACCAAAGGAAGCTACTAAAACTCTAGTTACTCCAAAGAAATGGAGAACTACAAAATTCTTAACAAAATATTCAAAATAATCATCTTAAAAAAACTTAATAGAATGCAAGATAACTCAGAATCCTAAATGAAATTAGTAAAACAATGCATAAACGAAATGAGAAGTTTCATAGAGAAACAGAAGCCATAAAAAAAATAACCAAATAGAAATCTTGGAGCTGAAAATACAATGATAGAACAGAAAATTCAATAGAGAGCTACAACTGCAGACTTGATCATGTGATCTAGTAATCTTACTTCTGGGTATGGAACCAAAGGAAATGAAATCAGTATTTAAAGTAAATATCTACACTCCCATATTCATTTCCACATTTTTCTCAGTATCTAAGATACAAAAGCAACCTGTGTTTATCAACAAATGAGTGAATAAGGAAAATGGTGTGTCTGTGTGTGTGTACACACATGTACTCATACACACACACACATATACAATATAAAATTGAATATTATTCAGCCACAAAAGAGAAGGGGATCCTTTCATTCGCAAAACCATAAATGCAACTGGAGGATATTATGCTGAATGAAAGAAGCCAGGCAAAGAAAGACTTATATGTGAACTATAAAAATTTTAAAGTCAACTTTATAGAAGTAGAGAGTACAACAGTGGTTTTTCAGGGGCTTGGGAGTGGGGAGAGTCAAATAATATTGGTCAAAGCTTTAAGTTTTAAGATGAATACATTCTGGGGATATAATGCACAACACAGTGACTATAGTTGATGATACTGTATGGTATCGGCTCAGCGCCTGTGGCTCAGCGGGCTAAGGCACCAACCACGTACACTTGAGCTGGCAGGTTTGAATCCAGCCCAGGCCCGCCAAACAACAATGGCGGCTGCAACCAAAAAATGGCCGGGCTTTGTGGCGGGCGCCTGCAGTCCCAGCTACTTGGGAAGTGGAGGCAAGAGACTTGCTTGAGCCCAGGAATTGGAGGTTGCTGTGAGCTGTGATGCCATAGCACTCTATCTAGGGTGACAGCTTGAGGCTCTGTCTCAAAATAAATAAATAAATAAAAAAATACTGTATGGTATCATTACAATTACCAAAACAGTATACCTTAAGCGTTTGTGCCTCCTCTCAAAATAAATAAAAAGCAGGAATTATCTGAGGTAATGAACGTGTTAATTAGCTTGATTGTGGTAATCATTTCACTATATATATATATATATATATATATATATATATATTATACACTTTGTGTACAATTTGTATTTTTAAATCACATATCAATAAAACTGGGGGAAATGAAAAAATTAGGGATATTTGGTGAGTGGACATGACTTTTAAAGTGAGTTTTACTGTCAAGGGAGTGAAGAAATGAAGTTGCAGCTGGCAGGAGATGTGGGGTTAAAAGAAAGATTTTAAGAATGCAATGTATCACAGAATGCTGACAAGGATTCTCCAGTAAAGATGAAGAAATGATAATCCATAAGAGAGAGTAGAATTTCTGTAGTTGCTACTCTTCAAGGGATAGAGAAGGCAGCCTACAGTGCACAAGTGAAGGGGTAAAAGGAGGACATTTTATCCATTGTCACTGAAAATTAGGCATAATATATATGCACAGTGCTAGTGGGCAAGGAGATGTGGGAAGCATGTAGACATCTTTGTCTGATTTTCTAGATTTTTTTTCTGTGAAACAGAAAGCAAAGTCACCAATTGAGAGGGAGGATGGGAAGGAGGTATTGGGGATTTCATTAAAGAGGAGCTGGGAAAGTGTTCTAGGAGAGTGGGAGAATGAATGGAATGGAAATGTGGTAGGAGTAGTGAGCAGCATCAAGAACCTACTTGAGTTTAGACGGGAAGCTTGATTACATCATTTTTGGCCGGTCATATTCACATATTCAGCTGCTCAGTCTGGTTTAGTGTAGAAGTAGTTACTGAGTTAGATTTAACCAGAAGTTTGAGTTGCTAGTTGAGTTTAATGGAGGGAGATAGAGACAAAGAAGTTGTGTCAGAGAGGAAGGAGATAGACACAACCATGGTATGTGCACAAACAAGTGATTAGATGTGGACCATGGATTTTAAGATGAATATGAATGGATGTGATGGTGTGAGTGGGGGGAGGACAGGGGGTGGAAGTTAGTAGAATAAATGCGTCATAGGATTTCTCATTATACTCAGTCAACTGAGTGCTTGTGCTATTTTCAGATATTGAAAAAATGCTCCTTCATCCTCATCAGCAGCAAGTAAAATTTGGTTTGAATATGAGTAGTGGAATAGGTTCATACCATGTTTACAATGGGGGAAGACAGGGAAGAGCTGAGGGTTCTAGTTTGGGTTTCTTATTGCCTAATTTTGAGCAAATCATCTTGCCTTTGGGAATATCAGTTTATTCACTGTTTAAAATGCAGAACATACTCTTTGGTCCATTTATTATAGTCCTGGGGAAGAAGAAAATGAAATAATAAATGCCAAGGCATTTGGCAAAAAGAAAAGTATTACAAAAGCTACCATTTTCTTATTCACAATAGTATAGCAACAGCAATAATAGTGAATCCATGATTGAGGGTTTTTTTTACATGATAGCCATAGTTTTAATTACTTTACACGTATTGTTTCATAATTATTATGAAAGCATATTATATTAGTTACTTCTGTTTTATAAATTAATAAACTAGAGCTTCGAGAGGTTATATAACTTTCAAGGTCAAAAGATATTTCTGGGTATGTAGTTCATACCTAGGCTTGCCTGGCTCCAAAGCTAGCATCTTTTTGTTTGTGAGATTCAGATAGATAGATAAAGGTAAATAGATATAATTTATTGTATTTTATATCTATATTTATTGTATTTATATCTATGGTCTCATCTGTTTTCTCCCAACCACCTATTGTAGATCTCACATGGTCCTCCCAATACCAAAGATTATTTTCTGTAATTGAAACAGGAGCAAACTGAGAGTCTCAATAATGCTTTTGCAAGTACTCTTCACGTGTTGCTTGACACAAATGTACATGCACTTTTGTTGGGTAATGGCCTATGAGTGGAATTGCTATGTCGTAGGATATGTATATACTCAAATAGATGAAGTAGCTTCAAATGATTTCTAGAAGTCATTGTACCACTTGAAGTTCCATGATACTTGATGAGAATTCATAATGTATTACATCATTATCAACATTTTGTAAGTCAGAATTTTTACGTTTTGCTCATTGTATGGCTACGTAGTGATACTTTATTGTGGCTTTAATTTATAATGCTACAAATTAAATTTGTTTAGTTTGTTGGAGATTGAGTATAAAAACAGACACTACAGCTTATCTACTTGTGAGTGTAACCCTTTCCTTTGCTAGGCAGATGGAGTAGGGTGCTAAATACTTTGATCAAGGACTGAACAGGTGAAACCTGGTTTGTAGTTTTGGTGAATCCCAATTTATCATTTCCAGCACTTGCCAAGAAAACATGGCAGTCTCTCAGCACTGAGAGAGTATGGGAATTTTTCTATGTGATTCAGAGGTTTTTGCATTATTTCTTTAGTTCACGCATTTCACATCCTTGAAGACTACAATTTTGTTATTTCAGTCTTTCAAGAGCTCTGTTGGGGACCAAGAGTGGATTCTTATCCTTTAGTGGGTAATGGTTATGCAAAACATATATAGAAGGCATCAAATTTAATTTACTACCCCCTCTGGGGCTTTCATTTGTCCCATTTGTTCTTAGTCTTGCCTTCAATACTTCCAGCCTTTGCCTCCTAATTTACCTAGAGACTGTGGAAATAATTCTAATTTGCTTTACCAAAGTTTTGGCTTAAGCTCATCATCTCCTTGTTCAGTTTAGCTTTGGAGTTTCACAAATATCTTGAATGAGAAACCAGTCATCGATTTGAGACCTGTTTAATCTAAATTTTGTCACTTCAGCCTTGTGTAAAAAGCCCTATTAAAAACCCTTCTAATACATCTGTCACCTAGCAGCATCTACCCACAGGGAGTTTCTCAGTCTCAAATTGATGTCCAGGATCAGCACATACTCTCAGAGACAGCTGCTAAGCTTACCTCTGAATGACTCTCCTCATTCTGGAGTTGTATTCCCTCTAGTCTTGCTTACTTCCACAGTTGTGTAGTGTCTATGATATATTTCATCTTCAAAATCCATCTGACTTTCTTCTAATGTTTTCAGTGGTGATATTGACCTGCCATGAGCTATGCCATTTTACTCAGAAGTAGAAGTCAAACACTGTAAGTTTTAATTGTATTTTTATTATTGTTGAGTTTATAGTATTTTCCAATTTCCCTTAGATTATTTACAAGTATATTGCTTAATTTATAAACAATGGGTTTTTGTTACCTTTTATTATTTTTTCATATTATAATTATATTCTACCTAAGTAATTATTTTCTGACTTTGTTCACTTGAAACATG
This sequence comes from Arctocebus calabarensis, assembly GCA_963573935.1. NCBI lineage: Eukaryota > Metazoa > Chordata > Mammalia > Primates > Lorisidae > Arctocebus > Arctocebus calabarensis. The sequence goes on from CAUYON010049373.1 coordinate 18,640, forward strand.
TAAAGAATTATATTATGACCCAACAGAATTGGCATGGTATGTGGGTATTTGGAGATTACATATTCTGTAGTTCTTGGGTGTAATGTTTTACATAGATATTGATTAGGTTGTTGTGCTAATTGTATTTTTTGTATCTCCTTTGTCCTTACTAATATGTTTTGTGGGTTTGTTCTACCATTAACTAATAAAAGTATATTAAATTTTATCACTGTATTTCTGGATTTGTCATTTTCTTCTTTTACTTTTGTCAGTGTTTTCTTTAGATATTTTGAGGCCATGTTCTCAAGTGTTATAAATTTCAAATAGTTAACATTTTTGCTTTGGTGTCTTCCTTGTCTGTTTTTATCATAGCTGTATCTGTCATCTGTTAGTTGGTTTGCATGGTCTTTTTCCATTTTTTTTTTTTTTAACTTTCAATATTTTCCCTTTATATTTTGAAGTTGTGTCTTATAAATAACATGTAATTGGGTTGTGGTAAAATCCATCTTGACAATACTTGTTTAATTGGAGCATTACCTTACAGTTACTATATTTACAAATAAATCTGCATTTAAGTTGGCCAACTAAGTGATTTCTATTTGTTCCACCTGCTTTTATTCTTACATTCTTTTTTTCTTGCCTTATTTTAGAATTCTTGAGTATATATAATTTTTCTATTCTTTTAGCTTGAACTTTCAATACTTTTTTTGCTATTATTTTAGTGTTTACTATAAAAAGCGCATTCATTCTTGATTCATAACAGTTTTTTTTTTTTTTTTAGAGACAGAGTCTCATTCTATGGCTCTTGATAGAGTGCCGTGGCATCACATACAGCTCACAGCAACCTCCAGCTCTTGGGCTTAGGTGATCCTCTTGCCTCAGCCTCCCGAGTAGCTGGGACTACAGGCACTTGCCACAATGCCCAGCTTTTTTTTTGTTTTGCAGTTCAGCTGGGGCCGGTTCCATCACCCTTGGTATATGGAGCCGGCGCCCTACTCGCTGAGCCACAGGTGCTGCCCCATAACAGTTTGTTTTTTAAAATTTACTTTTATTTATTTATTTTTTGAGACAGAGTCTCATTATATCACTCTCGGTAGAGTGCTTTGGCGTCACAGCTCACAGTAACCTCAAAATCTTGGGCTTAAGTGAGTCTCTTGCCTCAGCCTCCAAAGCAGCTGGGACTATAGGTGCCTGCAACAACGCCCGGCTTTTTTTGTTGTTGTTGTTGTCTAGGTATTGTTGTTTGGCAGCCCCAGGCTGGGCTCAAACCCGCCAGCCTCGGTGCATATGGCCAGGGGCCTAGCCACTGAGCTACATGTACTAAGCCTCATAACAGTTTATTGCAAATTTACACTTTTACTTGCTTCATGAATGCTTCATGAACTACTTAGATTTAATTTAAAAATTTCCTATATTTTTATATCCAAGCAAAACATTATTTTTTATTATCAGTATTTGTTAATACTATTAGCATTTTCATTTTTTATTGTTGTATTTCTGAGTTTCCATATGAGATTACTTTTCTTCTGCTTGAAGAAGACCCTTAATGTTTCCTTTAGAATATGTTATAAAGTGAATGTTTGTATTCTGTCAAAATTCACATGTTAAAGTTATCCCCTTCAATGTGAGTGTAAATAGGATTAAATGAAGTTGCCAGGTGGGGCACTAGTTTGATCAGGCTGATGTCCTTATAAGAAAGTAAGAAACACCAGAGCATGCTCACATTTGTGCTCTCTCTTTCTCCTGCCATGTGAGGGCACAGCCATCTGCAAGCCAGTACAGTGCTACAAAAACCCACTCCAGGCACTAATCCCTCTCTGTGGGTACCCACTGTCTTGACTTTTGAATGGCTATTTTTAAATTTTATATAAATGGAATCATATAGTATGTACTTATTTTGTATCTATGTTCTTACAGGGAACATTATGTTCATGATATTTTTCACATTGAAAGTTGTAGAATTTGATTCACTATGTTTCAGGTGGAGCCTGGCAGTTTGCATTTATAATAAGTTTCCAGGTGATACTGCTGCTGCTGATCCAGGGGCCACACCTTGAGATCACTGTTAAAAATCATTCAACTTCGTTGATTTATAGAAAAGATCAGCAAACTTTTTCTTAGAAAGCCAGATAGCAAATATCTTATTCTTTGTAGTCCAAGAGTCAAAATTGTTGCCTTATGTAGGTGATTGAACAACCATTTAGAATGTTAACCATTTGAAAATATAACAGATATTCTTAACTCAAGGGCTGTAAAAAAATGAGATGGCTGGATTTGTACTGAGGGCTGTGGTTTGTTAAGGGATGGCATGTAGTATTCCATTATGTAACTAAATGACAATTTAAGAAAAAAAAAGCATACTTGCCTCTTATTGTTGAATTTCTCTATGTGGCCTATTACAACTCAATGGAGAAAGAAACATGTTCTAATAATTTATTATAAACGTTACCTTAGAAAGATGTTTCTTCTCTTATTTCAATTTTATCCTTTAAATTGTTAGTAGGAATTTGGATGCTGTCCAAGTTTTAGCTTGTACGTATAACATTGCCATGAGAATTCTCAGACATGTCTTTTAGTGAACATATGTGTGCATTTCTGTTGAGTATATACCCCAGGGTAGAATTGCTGAGTACTCATCATAAAGATATGCATATCTTCAACTTTAGAGGAAATTGCTCAACAGGTTTTGAAATTATTGTATCAATTTACACTCCCACCAGTAATGTGAGAATTACTGTTGTTCCACAACGGTGATGTTTTGGATCCAAGTCATACAGACTTTCAAGAGCCAACTGTGAACATCTCTTTCAAGAGCCAACTGTGACCTCAGGATTGTTGCTTGAAATTGGCTGCAGTGGCAGTATTTACACTATGGAGAATGAAAAAAGATACAAATTGGGCTTTTATTTATTCATTGCTTAAGATAGAGAGTTGTTAAACATTTACCAGCACACTAGATCTATGCATTTTTGCAAACATTTGGTATTTAATATTTTTTGTCTACTTTTATACATTCAGGTAGGAGTGTAATGGTATCACTTTGTGGTTTTAATTTGCTTCTTTGCATCTCTGATGAGAATAAAGTTGCCCACTTCTTCCATTTATTGGCTTCCCCCCCGTTTAAAAATTTTTGGATAAATATGAGGGCACAATCATTAGGTCACAGTATTTGCACTTGTTAGGAAAGGTCCCTGTTGTAGTTGTGACACTTAGGAGGCATGCCACACCATCTCACATTGTGCCCATTAGGTGGGAGCACACCAATTTCCCTTCCTCCTCCCCTTTCCCCCTCCTTCTCCCTCAACCCCTCACCTTTTTCTCTTGTGTAGGCATGAATTAGTTTGTCTACTGGTTTTATATTAGTATTGGATACTTGCTCTTCCATTATTGTGATACTAGACTATATTCTCCAACTCCATCCAGGTTAATACAAAAGACGTAAAGTTACCATCTTTTTAATGGCTGAATAGTATTCCATGATATACATGTACCACAGTTTATTAATCCATTCCTGGGTTGATTCCACATCCTGGTGATTATAAATTGAACTACAATAAACAATTTAGTGTAGATGTTCTTATGATAAAATGATTTCTTTCTTTTTCTTCTGGGTAGATATCTATTAATGGGATTGTAGGATCAAGTGGAAGGTCTATTTTGAGTTCTTTGAGGATTCTCCATACTTCTTTCCAAAGAGGCTGTGTATTAATTTGCAATCCCACCAGCAGTATAAAAGTGTTGCCTACTTTCCACATCCACATCAGCATCTGCAGCTTTGGGACTTTGTGATGTGGGTTGTTCTCACTGGGGTTACCTGATATCTCAGGGTGGTTTTGATTTTGCATTTCTCTGATAATTAGGGATTATGAGCATTTTTTTCATGTGTTTGTTAGCCATTCATCCATCTTCTTCAAAGAAGTTTCTGTTCTTGTCTCTTGCCCAGTGATAGATGGGATTATTTACTCTTTTTTTATTGAATAATTTGAGATAGCTATAGAGTCTAGTTATCAACTCTTTGTCAGATTTGTAACATGCAAATATCTTTTGCCATTCTGAATGTAGTCCATTTGCTTTACTAGTTGTGTCCTTAGCTTTGCAGAAGCTTTTTAGCTTAATTAAATCCAATTTATTTATTTTTCTTTTATTGTGATTGCCCACGGAGTCTTTTTTCATAAAATGCTTCCCAGTATATCATCAAGAATTTCTCGAGGGTGGAGCAAGATGGTGGCCGAGTAGCAGCTTCCTTGCAACTGGCCACAGTGAGACTGGGGACAAAGGACTTCAGGCATCTCTGGCAGGCGGGATCTGCACAGAAACGTCCTTCTGGGGACACAGGGAGACAGCGTCAGACTTCTGGACATCCTGAGGAAGGAAAAGCGGCAGAGATCGGGCAAGTGTTTGCGTGTGTTTGTTTGGTCTAATCCTGTCGGCAGCTGTGGGTGGGGCAACAGTGGGACTGCAGGCTGGAAAGGCCTTGCCTGTGAGCTGTTTGGGTTTCTTTTGAACTTGGCACTCAATTGAACTGCCTTGGGAGAACTTGGGCAAGAGTGCAGTGGTCTTTGAGTGTTGTCTGGGGCCCCAGACTGGGCCACTGAGCCAGGCGGAGCTACCAGTGTTTGGTTGTGGGCTGTGTGGAGCCATTGTGGGAGAACTGCCCAAGCAAGCTCCACCCTCAGGGTCACAGAACAAACATCGGGCGGGAGCCAGTAATCTAGTGACTAAGCAGCCTGAAGGCGGGGACTGAGACACCTTGCAGCCTTAGCCCTCAGGGGCATAGGGTGAGACTGGTTTTAGCACAATGGGTAAGTGGATAGCCACTTAAGGAGTGATCCCAGCCACAAGCGCTTTCCTGGGAAAGCTTTTGCTTAGCCCAAGTTAGCAATTTAAAGTGTCTTCTAAGCAGGTTGAGGAGAATTTAAGCTCTCCACCTTGGGAGGTTTGAGAAGTCATTACAGATGCAGGGTCACTCCCTACAAAGATCCAATAACATCAGAGTGATTCTTCCAGGGTCTCATCTGGGAGTGACAACTCCCCAACTCTGAGGACGGTCATAGGCAACAGTGAAAAATAATCATGAGGTGGAATCAACAGAAAATCTCTGGCAATATGAATAATCAGAGTAGATCAACTCCCCCAAGGAACGAGAAGGTAGATGCAGCACAAGATCCCTTGCATAAGCAAATGGCTGAGATGTCAAAAGTTGAATTCAGAGTCTGGATAGCAACTAAGATCAGTGCAATGAAGGATAAGCTGGAATTAGGATTTCAAGCAGTAATCCAAAAGATGTCTCAAGAACTGAATGAATTCAAAGACAAAATGACCAAAGATTTTGAAACATTGAGACAAGAAGTTGTAGCCCTCAGGGATCTGAGAAATACAGTAGAATCCCTCAGTAACAGAATGGAGCAAGCAGAAGAAAGGATTTCTGACATGGAAGACAAAGCTTAGGAATGCTCCTAAACTTCCAAAGAGGTAGAAAAATGGAAGGCAAAAATGGATCATTCTCTCAGACAGCTCTGGGATAACTCGAAGAAAACCAATATTCGCCTTATAGGGATTCCTGAAAACGATGAAGTGGCGTCACAAGGCACAGAGTCTCTTCTTTATGAGATTATGAAAGAGAACTTTCCAGACATGCCAAGAGATTCTGAAATTCAGATAGCAGACAGTTTCTGAATCCCAGCACGACCCAACCCAAATAAGACATCCTCCAGGCATATCATAATTAAGTTCACAAAAGTTAATATGAAGGAGAAAATTCTGGAAGTGGCCAGATGTAAGAAATCCACTACTTACAAGGGGAAGAATATTAGAATAACTGCAGATCTCTCTGATCAAACTTTTTAAGCTAAAAGAGAATGGTCATCAACTTTCAATATCCTAAAACAAAAGAACTTTCAACCCAGGATCTTGTATCCAGCTAAACTGAGTTTCAGTTACGATGGAGAAATTAAATACTTCAACAACATCCACATGCTGAAGAAATTTGCCATAACTAAGCCAGCTCTCCAGCATATTCTCAGAGCTATCCTCCACAATGACCAGTGCAAACCTCCACCACAAAAGAAAACTCACCCAGAAACTATTTATCAAATTTCATCTTCCACAGTGATGAAAGGATGAAAAATGTCCACTGGACTTTCTAAAGATTTATCATTACTTTCAATTAATGTGAATGGTTTAAATTGTCCTCTAAAGAGGCATAGGTTGGCTGACTGGATACAAAAACTCAGACCAGATATCTGCTGCATACAAGAATCTCACCTTAGC
>CAUYON010049374.1:0-27213 GCA_963573935.1 Arctocebus calabarensis
AGGCATCTACCCAGAAGGGAAAAAATCCTTGTATCATAAGGACACTTGCACTAGACTGTTTATTGCAGCTCAATTTACAATCGCCAAAATGTGGAAACAACCTAAATGCCCACCAATCCAGGAATGGATTAACAAGCTATAGTATATGTACACTATGGAATACTATTCAGCCATTTTAAAAAATGGAGACTTTATAGCCTTTGTACTAATCTGGACGGAAGTGGAACACATTATTCTTAGTAAGGCATCTCAAGAATGGAGAAGCATGAATCCCATGTACTCAAGTTTGATATGAGGACAATTAATGACAATTATTGACACGGTGGGGGTGAAGGAAGGGGAGAGCAGAGAGAAGAAGAATGAGGGAGGGGTGGGGAAAGGAAGAGCAAAGAGAGGAAAGGAGTAAGGGGGGTGGGGTCTTGGGGTCTTCGGGTCTTGCTGTGTGCCACACCTTTTGGGGGCAAAACACGATTGTAAGAGGGTCTTTTCCTAACAAATGCAACCAGTGTAACATGGTTTCTTGTACCCTCAATGAATCCCCAACAATAAAAAAAAAAAAAAGGAAACTTTTAAAATATATATGTTAATGGAGTACAACTGTAATTTTATTACAAGCATAGGTTCCACAGTGGGTAAGTTAGGACTTCAGGATCCCCATCACCCACATAATATATAGTTTATAGTCGTCATCTATCCTGCCCCACTCCCTCACCCTCCAGAGTCTCCACTGTCTGTCATTCTACTCTCTATGTCCATGAGTAAAAATTATTTAGCTCCCACTTTGAGGGAAGACATGTGACATGTGTCTTTCTGTATCTGACTTGCTTCACTTAAGGTAAGGCCTTTACTGGTAATTGCCAATAAAAGAATACTTTTATTGTATACTTACACATATACATTTATACACAAATAAACATAAAATGCACTTCTACTAGAATCACCTAAGAGTGTGCTCAGTTTAGACATTTATAATGTCTTCATGGAAATGCAGAAGACAGAAATAGCAAGTTCATGTTTCTTCTTGAGGGACACTACAAGTTTGATGAGCCATCCATCCAAGGCATAGCATACACATTAAATAGTGTGTTTATTGGCTTTACTTGTTTCATTGACTTCAGCAAGATCTGTGTCATTTATTACTTTCATTGTTTAAGTTTTTATGATATTCAGACCAGGAGAAATCAACCACTGATCTATGTATTTGAACACGTGGTAAAACGACTGATTAGTTAACTAGGTTTTGTTGGATATGGCTCACTTTATCTTTCAGTGTTCTTTTGATTTTATGTCTTTTGAGTTGTATTTGAATATGGTAATATATCCTTTGTCCTTAAATACCAGGTAAGGTGATATCTTCCCTAATACTTCTTATTTTATACTTAGAGTAATTTTAGGGGCATTTTTCCTAATGAGAATCATGCAAACTTTATAGTTTAAGGAGGGAAGTGTAGCTTAATCTTACATCAATTAAGCAAAAATGACTTGCTGGACTTTACGATATGTTTGAATAGTATTATAAAAGATTAATGTGTGGATAACTTCCAGTTGACATATACAAACATACCAACAAGTACTCAAAACTTGTGCTCACAGAGACCTTGATTTGTCTAACAAGGAGGGCAATTGATCTCACATTTTAATTCCTATCTCCTAGAGAAAGACCTTTTGAAAGATATCCTTTGAAAGAAAACTTTCAAAGGAGTACTTTTTTCTTCTTCAAAGAGTACTTTCATGGAAAGATAAAACTTGGATATACGGGGCATTAGATGTGTTTCTAATTGCCAAACTCTGAACTACGAATCTCCTTTCCCTTATAAAGAGTTAACAAAGTTTGCTTAAATATAGGCATGGCTGGGCATCCCACCAGGTAATGCAACTTGAAACTTCTTCAAAACTCAACCTTACCCAAAACTTCTCCCATGAAGCATAACAAACTTTCAGCAGCCCTGAAAATTTCTACTCTAATGATGGCAAGAAGACCAGAAATTTTGAATTATTTAGTCAAATAGTGGAACGAAATTGATCCTAAAGTTAACTGCTCTAAGCAATTATCATACAAAACTTTTTAGCTATTTTTAACCACTGACAACAGTGAAAGAAAGACCTTGTTGATAGATTATTAATTCCATGGTCAAATCTAACTGAGAAAGAAAAAGAACCAGTTTGATGAAAATATTTCAAATTGTTTATAAAACCAGCACATTTTTTCCCATGATTGCATTAATGTACACAGCTATGACTTAATAAAAAAAAAATTTTTTTTTAAAGAAAAAGAAGACAAAACAAAGAACAAACAAACACACAAAAAGTGCATCCCTTTTATCTACCTTAGGCCATTGAGGACAAATATGATACCAAGTTATTTCCAACAGTCAATGAATCCTCTTATTTTTAATTCTGTGAATTTGATTTCTTTTGTATACTTCTGAGGGATATGGCTCCATACAATGAGTGGGTAAAGAACATTCTTTTTAAAGTCAAAATGCTCTTGAATTTTAATTATATTGTATTATAATCTCTTATCTAATACCCCAGTATTGTATACATACGTATATATGTACCTTCACACATATGCTGAAAGTGTATCAAAAGTTGCATCAAGTAGGAGTTTTGGCCTCTCCTTGATCCTTGGGAATTTCCTTGATTTACTCACAGTCTGGAGGAGAAAAGGTTGGATCTAAGCAACCCTAAAATCAACCCAGTCAGGACCAGAGAAGACAATCACCAGGAGAATTTGCTTGTCATAAATCACAACAAAATAAGTGATAGTACACCTACTTACCAAGTCTTACAAATAAACACTCTGGTTTTGCCTGCTCTTGCCAAACTTTTCAATGCCTTTCCCTTATTCCAGGAGGTATACAGTCATAAAATGAAACAAACCTTCCTTATCATACCCTACTATAATCGCTTTCCCCAGGTGAGTGGCTATTTACTGGGGAGCCATGTTGTGATCTCAGGTTACTTATACTTTCTGGCTGGCTCTGACACTATCTCCTTTGTCTTCCCTCTAAATGCACAGAATTCTCGATCCCATAAATAGAGATGTAGCATTTTGTATGTAGTATCACTGGAAGACATTTGCCAAGTATCTCTGAAGATCTTCTTTCTAGAAATCAACCTGTTAATATTTATTAAGCATATATTCACGTCAAGCCCTAGATTTACAATGTCTCCAACACACTTCTTCAAAGAACAAGGTTTTAGACCATTTTAGGGAAGGAATTCTGTTGTACCACAAAATAAAGCAACAACTGAATCTCATGTAATATTTTATTCCTGGGGAAAAACTAAGCATTATATCTTTCAGTCTAATACACAGTATAATAGACCATTGCTACTCCAAATGCGATCTGTGGACCACTAGCACCGATATAAATAGAAACTTATTAGAAATATGAAATTTGGGGCTCTTCCTGAAACTCACTGGATCAGCATCTTTATCTTAAGAAGTAGCTAGTCAAGTGATTTGTAGAATATTAAAGTTTAAGAAAGACTGTGACAGATTAACATCAACTCATTTATAGATAACAATTTCAATATTTGTGCTAAATAATGAGAAGTTTATAGCACCAATCTTTCATAAAATTAGAAGTTTAAAATTAGGGGATTTTAATCTAAAATCCCCAAACTTAATCTTTATACTTGTTCTATAACCACATTTATATACAGGTTTTTTAATGTTCCAAGTAATCATTTCCCCTTACAGATATGCTTTAATACCACTTAATATACCCTACTAGTGACAGCAGTAGTGGAAGCTAAGTTGATTTGTCAAAACTAACTTTAGAAACATTTTGTTTTGTTTTGTTTTAGTTTTTTTGAGAAAGAGTCTTACCCTGTTGCCTTGGTAGAGTGCCATGGCATCATCATAGCTCACAGCAACCTCAGACTCTTAGACTCAAGAGATTCTCTTGCCTCAGCTTCCTGAGTAGCTGGGATGACAGGCACCCACCACGGTACCCAGCTGGGGTTTTTTCCTTTCTATTTTTAGTACAGACGAGGTCTCACTCTGGTCTTGAACTCTTAAGCACAAGTGATCCACCCACCAAGGCCTCCCAGAGTGCTAGGATTACAGGGGTAAGCCACCACACCTGGCTAGAAAGATTGGTTTAATAAAACCTGATGCAGTCAAAAGTCATAGGCCTTAGTTATGTGGTTTGCAAAAAACTCCACAGGCTAACTGAAATAGCCTCCACCGTTTCACTCTCCTGAAGTTGTGTGCAATATGCCAAAATTGTCTCAGGTCAAGCGTGGGAGAGAGTCGCTCTCTACAATCTTTGACATGTCTTTCAGAGGATTGTAGCTATTCTTGTCTCCTCTTTTCCACTATCCTTGGATCATAAGGATATTCAAACATATATATACCCTTACTGTAGTGTCCCTTGCACATAGGATGAAGTCAAAGCCATGAGTGTCAGGATAACTACCCAGAAATGAGCCCGAGGAGACGAGGGTTGCATCAGTCAACTTGAGTTGACATGATCAAATACTATAGACTGGGTGGCTTAACCCATAGACATTCACCTTCACATAGTTCTACAGGCTAGAATTCCCAGACCAATGCTGGCTGATTCAATTCCTGGTACAGGCTCTTTTTCTGGCTTGTGGGCAGCCTCCTTCTCTCTTCATCTTTGCATGGCCTTTCCTTTGTGGCATGTGGTGGGGAGTGGTAGAGAGATCTGGTATGTTTCCCTCTCTATAAGGATACCAGTCCCATTGGATTAAAGCCTTACCCTTATGACCTCATTTACCCTTTTCCATCTGTTCACAGGCCCTATCTCCAAATGTTGTCACACTGGGAGTTAGGACTCCAACATATAAATTTTACGGGGATATAATTCAGTCCATAACAAGGGTATAAATATGTGTCCTCTTTTAAGAATGCTTGTAAATGTCCTCCTTTTGCCATCATACTGGTATTTTCTATTGTCTCTTGCTAGGTCTAGAATTCCCTTGAAATCTCCCAGACCAACAAAATTCTCAATGCCAGCATCTGTGTCATTCCTTGTTATATGAAAATGTGGTAGGCAAAGAAGACCACCCTTCTGGGAACCGGCATTCACTCTCTAGCAACAGTGTCAGAGTTATTTTAGTGCCATTTTCTAAGCAGTGGCTCAGCTGCACAAAAGGAAGTGAAATCACAGACACCAAGTGATTTCCGTGGCCTGGAAAGATTTCAGCTGCATTCCCCATAGCAGGAGCCAGCCTGCTCATACACCCCACATGACATAACACAACACAAAGGCCTAGGCACCTCCAGCTACTGGTGTCATCTATAAGAAGTGTCAGAAATATACACGTGTATTGATTATATGGTTCACAGATTTCTGAACACATGCAACAAATCTTCACTGAGCATCTGCTAGGTACCAGTCTCTGTCCTAGGTATTATAATGAAGGTAAATAAATAATGTGTCAAATGGCGCTACATAATAAGAGTTGGTTCTTACGAAGATCTCATAAAGCCATCAGAATATTTACTATTATTATCTCCAGTTTGAGATAGAAAACTAAGGTGGAAAGAGAGCAGTGGCTTGGTCTAAGCTAACAAGTATCAGTGTAAGCCAGCCACCTCCACTCCCAGGGTTCTTTTCTGCTCCAGAGTTTATAAGGCTTTTCATTCATTTCATTCACCCTTCTAAATTGAGAACAGCAAAGCTAGAAACAATGGGATCAAAAGAGGAGGGAAAAGGTCAAATTACATACAGATTATGTAAAAGGGGGAAAGGGAAAAAATCAGATAGTAGCAGAATGAACAATCAATCCTAATATTCAGTCTTGACATCTACACTAACCCCCGACAGCAGAGAAACAAATTCTGCTTGTATGTGCATGCCCAGGACCTCATCAAGGGCTCTCAGTAGAGGGACTTTTGAACTGATTGATGTTCTTGGCACTGAAGGATGTCATTATAGCTTCTAGGCAACTGCTATCTGAGAAAATGGTTTTCCACCCAGGCAAATTTTTTCAAATGTTAAGAAGTGTTTATTACCAGGGAGACATCTGCACCCCCTTATTTATTACAACATCATTTATGATAGCTGAGATATGGAATCAGTTGGGGCGTCCAACAACAGATGAATGGATAAAGAAAATGAAGTACATATAGACAATAGAATATTATTTAGCCATAAAAAAGAATGAAATCATTGCGGCAATGTGGATGGAAGTGGAGGATGTTATGTTTAAGTGAAAGAAGCCAGGCACAGAAAGTTTAACATCATGAGTTCATGTGCAAGCTTGAAAAAGTTGATCTCCTGGAAGTAAAAAGTAGAAGACAGGATACCATAGGCTGGAAAGGGAAGGAGGAAGGGAGGAATGGGGTGAGATTTGTTCAAGGATTCAAAATTACAGCTAGATAGGAGGAATAATTCCAGTGTTCTAGAGTACTATAGTACTCCTACAGTTGACAACAATATATTAACATAGTTTCAAATAGCTAGAAGAAGGATATTGAACATTCCCAGCACAAAGAAATGACAAATGTTTGAAATGATGGATATGCTAATTACCCTGAACTGATCACTCTTAATTATATGCATTAAAATGCCACTAAGTACACCCATGAACAATTAACCATCAATTAAACAATGAAATTTAAAAATTAAAAAAAAAAACAATTAAATTGAGAGCAGGCAGCTTCTGAAACCAAAAAAATAATAAAAAATAAAAAGAAGAAGTGTTTGCATCTAAGCCACATGTGCTATCTCTCTTTGACCCTGGGATGAGGGGTGCAGAAGGCCTCTCAGATACTGCCCCTCCCTGCCAGGTGCCCTGGGTCAGACAGATTCCACTCAGACACATTTCACCTGTGCCTTGCATTTAAATCCTGTGCCAGAATTTAAATAAAGGAGTAGGGTGCAATAAAAATAATAAAAGGAAAAGATAAAAGCAGTTTCAAGAGAGAGGGGCCCTGTGTAGGTAAGAGGGGGAGGTGTGGTTATATACCTAGGGATAGGGAGGAAGGTGGTTGCTCTTCTCCACACACAGGTAGAGGGGTATATGTTTCTTTAAGGCTCTCCCTCCATCTTTGGGAGGTAAAATATGGGTCACATGAATACAGCATTGTTGTGGCAATTACTCCCAGGTGACATGTAGAGAAGATTCTGTTACCTGTAAAAGGCTAGTAAATAGGGATATAAAGTTTTCAACTGCCTCTGCTCAGCAGGACAAGAGGATTGTGTTTCCCTCCTCTTCAGCTGATTATCCATCCCCACCCACATCCACTCCCCCTCCCTCCAACACGTTCTGCCTAAATCTCCAAATAATAGAGATTATTACACCAGGCTAACGGCTGCAGACTCTTCTGGCCAAGTTTCCCCTCTGGTTCCGAAGGGGAAGGAAAAACATATCTGTACTTTCAGAATGAGAACCTCTAAGAACGTTGGGGTGGAAAGTTCTGTCATCCAAGGGTGTTTCTATAATCTGGAACACTAAATTTAGCAAGTGATGAGGCCAAAGCTGAGAGAATTTCTTCCTTTCCATGGACTTCCATCTGTCAGGAGAGATAGAAGCTATAAAAGCCTGCAGATGTCATACTTTCCTGCAGGTTTTCAATTATGTGAAGAACTCCACCTTAGGAATTTCCAAAGTCACTGGGTTCCTTGGAATCCTCTTTTTTGTTAAAATGAGCAAGGTTTCCTGAGGGTGGCTGGCCAAATGATTCAGCCTAGTGAAAAAGAAAAGTCATTGAAATGTTAATAAGCAAGAGTCTAGAATGTTCCTCAGTGTGTGCTTTTGTTTGGTTTATAGAATTCAGATGGCCATATGTGGCTGGCTTCATCTCTCGGTTTTCTATTCTGTGTCTCTATTTTTGTGCCAGTACCATGCTGTTTTGATCATTATAGACTTGTAGTATAATCTGAAATCTGGTAACATGATGGTTGGGGTGCCTAATGCAGCCACATACAAAACCTTTTTTCCTCTCCCTCCTCCTAAGACAAAGACACAAAGGATCTGGCTAGCCCCATCCCCTGGAAGTTCAGGCCCAAAAGACCCTAACCTGGCAGACAACCTATGGAATGTGCCCCCCAGGGCCCCATATAAAAGTGGGCTCTACTCCCCACCCACCCAACACAGACTCCATCTTGGCACTGCCCAGGCAGGTCTCTGTGGTCTCAGCCCTGGGCACCACCATTCACACTTTTCAGTGATGCCTCCAGATTTCTTTTTATTTCTTAGAATTGTGTGGGCTATTCAGATTATTGGTGGTTCCATATGAAACAAAGCACTGTTTTTTAAAATTCTTCAAAGTATGACCTTGGTGCTTTCATGGGGATTGCATTACATCTATAGATCACTTTGGGTAGTATGGACATTTTTACAATGTTGTTTCTTTCTAGCCATGAGCATGGTATGTTCTTCCATACTCCACAATACCAATTTCCTAGGTGATCTTGAGTCTGGTCATTTTCTTCTCAGGTTCTTCATCTGTCAAAAAAAAGTATGACAACAAATCTTTTGTAACCCTATTGCTGGATTTCAAGGCCAGCTGCCTATCTCCCAAAATGTCAAGGTTTTAGGGAGCTGCCTGGGTCCTGGTTTCTTGGCATGCTCTTGTTCAAAAAATGACCAGACACGGGGCCAGGCACCATGGCTCACACCTATAATCCTAACACTCTGGGAGGCTGAACTGGGTGGATTGCTTGAGGTCAGGAGTTTGAGACCAGCCTGAGCAAGAATGAGACCCCTTCTCTAAAAAATAACCAGTTGTTATGGTGGGTGCCTATAGTCCCAGCTTGGGAGACTTGGGAGGCAAGAGAATTGCTTGTGCCCAAGAATTTGAGATTTCTGTGAGCTACGATGCCTTGACACTCTACCAAGGGCAACAAAGGGAGATTCTGTCCAAAAATAAATAAATAAATGAAAAAATAAGTAAATAAATGTGATTTTTCAAACTACTGTATAGACAAGATTTTAGGGGTCAAAAATTCACTCAGTGAATCAATATTTTCCAAAAGATCAACACATTACCTGGTAAAATCATCCTTTGACAAAAAGAACCATTAGGAAAATACAGTTAATTTCATAAAAAATATATTTATTTTATTTACTATGTATTGAGTTTTTCATCATTATTTTAAACAAATGTCTAAAAATTTTTCAGTTTTAGTATCTGATAAGGAAATCTTCTCAGGGGCCTCAAGAATTTTTAAGAGTATAAAGCAATTCTGAGAACAAATTTTTCAGAAGCACTATCCTACAAGTTTTAGTTTACAGTTTGTAGTAAGGAAACATTTCTAACCTAAAGTGAGAGGAAGTTTTCATCATAGATAGGTAAATACTTTCCCAATTAAAAGAGAAAAAGGCAATTTTATATAGTTTAATTGGTATCAACAAAAGCCTTTCTAAAGAAATTACAATATCTATTTTCAAATCAGAATATTATATTTTAGAAATCTGTATTTGGATCATTATCAAAAAATTTATTTATTCACATGACAAATACATTAAGTTCCTGCTAACTGCCAGCTACTTTGTTAGGCTTTTTGGAATATAACAACAAATGAAACATAGTCTCTTTTCTCTTCTTTTCTTTTTTTTTTTTTTTGTGACAGAGTCTCACATGTCACCCTAGGTAGAGTGCTGTGGCATCACTGCTCACAGCAACCTCAAACTCCTGGGCTCAAGCAATTCTCCTACCTCAGCCTCCCAAGTAGCTGGGACCCCAGGTGCCCACCACAACGCCTGACCATTTTTTGGTTATAGTTGTCATTATTGTTCGGCAGGCCCGTGCTGGATTTGAACCCGCCAGCTCCAGTATACGTGGTTGGTGCCCTAGTCGCTGAGCTACAGGTCCCAAGCTGAAATATAGTCTCTTTTCAAAAAACTCAATTTTTCCAACCAGCAGAAAAGGAAATTCTTATCACATTCATTTGCATATGTGTTCATTCAGCAGATCCTTTTTGAGTGTCTACTCTGAGTCAGGCACAAGATAGACATTGGTTTGGCAGACTCGGGGCCTAAACTCTTCTTGGTTTTCAGAGTCTCTTCACAAAGACAGGAATAAAGTTAACTCTTGAGCAACATGGGGTGTGCCTGCCTCTCCTGCCTCCCCTTCTACCTCATCCACATCTTCAGCCTCTGCCATCCTTGAGACACCAAAACTAACCCCTCTCATCCTTCTCCTCCACCTACTCAATGTTAAGATGATGAGAACAAAGACATTTATGATGATCCACTTGCACTTAATGAATGGTAAACATATTTTCTTATATTAGTTTCTTAATAACATTTTCTTTCCTCTAACATACTTCCTGGTAAGAATACATATAACATGTAAAATATGTTTTAATCAACTTTATGTTTATGTTACTGGTAAGTCTTCCAGTGAACAGTGGGCTATTAATAGGTATATTTTCAGGGAGTCAAAAGTTATATGTGGATTTTTAACTGCTTGGGGGGTTGGTGCCCTTAGCATTGGTGTTGTTCAAGGGTCAACTGTGATTATCCAAATTTGAATTATTCGACATGATTTCAAGTGCACAGGAAAAGAGGTACAGAGTGAAAATATAACAGAGACCTGACCCTGGGAAAATAGAAATAACCTTCTCAAAGATAAAGCCCTTCAAGCAGAAAAAATATTGTATATAGACTATGAAGAGGGCTGGAGAAACAGAAAGGTCAGTGTGGTTGAAACATGAATAGCTAGAGTATGATAGAGTGAGGACAGCAGACAGCCAAGGTCAACTAGCCAATGAGTAGCAATATTGAGATTCAAACACTGAGCTGCTTCATCTCAATGTGTTTAATTAGCACCTCACTAACTCCTCGTCAAAATTAGGTTAGTACTTACAATGTGCCACGTGCCATGGGATGCACTTTATTACACATTTGCATTTGTCACAATTCTATGAGGTAGGTACATAAACAGTAGATTCCCATTTTGTAGATGAAATAACTAAGGCACAGGGAGCCAAGAAGTAGCAGAGGCAGAATCAGAACCAAAGCAGTTGACTTCGGAGGCCGCACTCTTAACCACTCACTTCACCATCTGCTCAATCACATGATTAATGGTCAGCAGACCCAGTACTCACAATCAGATCTGAGTTCAGTGGAAGCTCTTCACCATGTTTCTACATGACCATTCTCATTCCTTGAATTAGAAATAGGCCCAGAGAGAACTGGTTGTAAAATCGCCCTGTCCTTGAGCAAGACCCCTAAAGATTGCACACTTCCGGACAGCACTTGGTGCAGATAAATGAGGGATTCCTGGGCTGCTTCCTGGATCTCACCTGATGTGAAAAAGCTTTGTGGGAAAGAAAAATATGCTGTTGAGGAAATTCTTGCAAAGCTCTATCTTTTCCTTCCTCATTCCAGATAAATTGCATTAATGCATAGCCTATTACCTAACGGGGTTGTGGTCTAATTTCTTTCGCTCTAACATTTTATGGAGAAGCAGTAAAGATGGGAACAGCCCACATAGCATATGTTTGACTGTTTTTGGAGAAATTCCCACCACCACATCCTTGTTCTCTTTGGTTTACTGAGTTTACATTTGTATAAGGCACATATCCTTATTACAATCTACAAAAGTTGCTTAAGATAAAGCACTTGCTAGAGACTGGCGACTGGAAATAATGATTGAGTCTTGAAAAAAGGGTTACTCATGTAATTATCTTCTACAAAAATGAGTAAGAGAAGCAAAAAAACCTGGTTTCAATTCTAAATACATTTAATTTCCAAATGAAACAGGTGAGTAATTGTATCAGTGTTCCACGGACCACAGAACAATACGTCCCACGTACTACAGAACAATAGGCAACCTCATCAGGCAAAAATGTAGAACTATACTTTTTGCAAATAATGTTTATAAAGCAAGCACTGGGCCTATAAAAACCCTACTATACCAATGCTTCCCTTTCTTCCTCTCCTTGAGCCCTCTCTCCCTCCAAGATCTCTAAAGGCACCTGGTTAGAAATGTAAATCTTATGTTGTCCACAGAGAAAATGTCTCCCAAGAGCAATCAGGATTGGATTCAGCTGATGGTGGTTAAAAATTCAAAATAGGCCAGGTACAGAGGTTCTCACTTATAATTCTTACATTTTGGAGAGGCCGAGGCAGGAGGATTACTTGAGCCCAGGAGTTTGAGGTTGCACTGAGCTATGATGATGATGCCACTGCACTCTAGCCAGGTGATAGAGTAAGATTCTACCATTTTATCATAAGGACATCTGCACTTAAATGTTTATAGCAACTCGATTCATAACACAAAGATGTGGAAACCACCTAAGTACCCATCAACTCATGGATGGATTAATAAACTATGATACACACACACACACCATGGAATACTCTTCAACCATAAGAAATATGGAGATTTTACATATATTTTCCTGGATGGAGTTAAAGAATACTCCCCTTAGCAAAGTGTCTTAAAAACAGAAAAGCAAGCACCCTATGTACTGTACTCAATACTAATTTGAAACTAGTAAATGAACAAGTACAGGCCCATGTAAGAGAAATACACAATTAATGTCAAGAAGGGAGGAGGGAGAAAGGAGGTAAGGAAGCTTAATAAGCTCCCACCTAATGAGTACAATGTAGGGGTCTATGGCTCACCTCCTAGGTGAAAGACTCAACTATAACTATGACATTGCCTAACAAATGCCAACAATGTAACCTAATTGTACATATGCCTACATGAATCCAAAATAAAATAAAATAAAAATAGCTTTATCTGAATGAAAATGTGTATACTCTCTCATGTGAATATAGGTGATCCAAGCTGGCATGATGATTCACCATGATCAGGGCATCCAGTGCTTCCTACCATGATATTTTATCCTCCTCTGCACATAAAAGGATCCACCACCAGCCAGCCATCACATCTGCATTCCTGCATTGTAGGCAGTAGAATACAAAAAAAAAAAGAGGTAGGTTAAGTTCATATTATCTCCCCTCAGTGACACTTCCTAAGCGTTGTACACAGTCTTTGGTTCTTTTACTGAGACAACCTCAGAGAGAATAGATATTGGAGAACAGGTATGTCTTCCCTTTGGTCATCCACATGTCTTTGAAAAGACTTACTTTCCTGGTTTAAAATACACTCAACCCTCCCCCCCCCAAACCACCCAGAGAAATAATCCCAAAGTTCCATCAAATTCATGCTTCTGGTTCTAAATCCAGGATTTTCAGGCAGTATTCAGCGCTTCTCACTGGCTCTGAGCATGATGGCTCATTTCCTGGGGACCTACAAAATATGGAACTTATCCGCCACACACACTTGAGAGTGCAATAGCAATAGACTAAATAACACTAAAAAAAAAAAACACTCACAAAAAAATAGTAAGAGTGACATAGTAATTGCTTGTTCCTAAAAAAACATCAAGTCTTACTGGGCAGGAAGAAAAAAAGAAAACATCCAGCTTTCTGGTAGACTGTCATTCTGCTAATTGGAAAGGACTTCATGTTCACTATTATTTGTGGGCCCTGGCTCTCCCTCCTAGGAAATGTTTCTTTGTTCATGAGACTCCAAGATGAGTGTGCCCTTATCAAAGACTTCACAGCCTTCATAGCATTCCTGTTAGTGCAGAAGGTGGGATCACCTTGGGTGTCGAATGGTCAAAACTCTTTGGTAGGCTAGTCTGATGATATCTTTGGCAATAGAAAAAAATCCATGGCATCCATCTTATTTGAATCAATTCTGCTCATAAGGGAACGACAAAGATTTTGTCTGAACGTGGTTTTTATGCCTAATATCTTCACTGTTTTAATTTATTTCATAACTTCTATGCCCTACGAAATCCTCTCTCTCAACTTAAACCCCTTCTCTTATGTTGTTCCAGCTATTTTCAGAGAGTTTCCACATTATGGTCCAAGATGGTTTTTCTAGTTTGAGCTATCATATTTGGGTTCTTCTAGCAGGAAAGAGGAAAGAGGCAAGAAAAGGGCTGCCCCCCACCATAAAAGGCACACCATGGGAGCTGAACACACTCTGTTCACATCCATCGACTGGAGCTTGGTCACTGGGCCAGACCCAGCTGCAAGGAGGGCCAAGGAAATGTACTTTTCCTTCTAAGTGGCCATGACCTTGCCAGCATTCAGAGACTTTATTGTAGAGGAAGAAGGAGAACAAGGACCTTCAGGGATAGTTAGCAATCCTACTATATTTATGTGTATTTTTAAATAGGTTTAGGGAAATTAAAAATTACTATGAAGATTGAAATGTCTATCACAGCCAAAAAGGAATACAAAGAATGCAGGCAACACTCTGAAAGCAAAGTTGCTTCCTTTGTCTTTGTGCTTCAGGTCCAGAATCATAACACAACTCAGAATTGAGGTTTTCCAGTCAATATATAAGGAACCCTGCCATGTGACAGGGACTGGGTAATCACAAGTCTTGCTGAGCATCTATCTAATTTATACTGAAAAAGATTCCAAAAGTTGAAATTTTATACCATCTACAAAAAGAACATTGAGGATGGCTAATCCCATGCCATTGATAGAATACACCCAGTTTTTCAGACACTTGGCTTTAGCGCTGTATATATTTACACATCAATCTAGAAATAATCTACACTATGATTTGCATGTAATTTCCAATTCATCTTCACGGGGAAATTGGGTCACCTTTGCTCTAGTGGAGCCAAGAAAAATACCCCTTGCAGACCCTGCCTGGGTTCTCTTCTTCCATTTTGCTCTGTGATTTTGCTTCTGTGGTCATAAAGGCAATTTCCTCACATCAGCTTGGAAATATATTGCAAGGGGAGAATTCTCAGTGTCGCCTCCTGAAAGAACTAAATGCCCTTGCCTTAAGGTAGCTGCATCAGCTGTAGTTTTAAGGTTTGCTTTCCTTCAGCAAGGACACGTGGCAGTCTGAGGGTTGTGTTGGTGAACCCTCTGTGCCTGTTCTCTGGTGGCTCTGACAAATGATATCTGGCCAACTTACTCAAGGCACATAGGTCACTGAGTCTGAGGCACTTCCTCTCCTGCAATACTGACTTCTCCTTTGCTGCAGGGACTTAAGTGGGAGTGGAGTGAACAGAGAAGACTTCTTTTACATGACCACAAAACACAGGACTTGAGAAAGAACTCCACTGAGAAGGACATGGGTTGATCTTATCATGGCACAGATGTGCTATCATACCCCAGTGAAACTTTTATGTTCCCTCAAGTCCAATCCCATGAAAACCAGTTCATGAAAAAGTAAAATCATGGACTTAATTTGGTTTTCTGCAGCTCTTTGGTTTTTTTTTTTTCTTAAGATCTGGTTGTTTTCCAGTTATTGGCCCTTGGGCACATGAGAAATGCTCATTCTGTGGAAATGCAATTACAATTTTCAAGTCACTTTCTGGAGTGGAATCAATTTCCTACACCAGGGAAAAAGGTCAGATAATTAAGTTTTTGAAATCATCCTAGAAAAAGTGCCTCATTGTTGAACATCGCTATGGTCACTTTCAAAGTACTCCCCTTGGGAAGCTATGTGGTGTTACTAGTTCCTAGTCTACCCTTCAAAACAAATTTGCATCTCTTTCTGCAATGGCTATCAGAGCTGTTATTATACAAAGTTAGACAATTAAGTTTGCAAACTCATCCTGGAACAAGTACTTTGAAGGAAGGACTAAGCAATGACATTGGTGCATAGCTTTCCAAGGGGAGTACTACAAAGGTGACTATAGTGATATTCAGCAATGACACATAAATCATAAATATAGCACTTTTTCTGGAATAAGATTGTGAACTTAATTTTCCAGTCTTATATATGAAGAATTCTTTGACTAGAGTGTTTAGTTGTTTGGATTTTTTTCTCCTAAAACTTCATGTGGAAGTTTGAACCCAGTATTGGAGGTGGGGCCTAATGAAAGGTATTTGAGTTATGGGGGCAGATCTTTCATGAATAGAGTAATGCCCTCCCTGGCAGGATGAGGGTCAGAGAGTTCAAGTTGAGTGAGTTCCTGCTCTAGTATTTGTCAGGAGAGCTGTTTGTTTAAAAAAAAAAAAAAATCCTGGCACCTCCCCTCTCTATCTTGTTTCCTCTCTTGCAGTGTAATCTCTGTACACGCCAGCTCATCTTTGCCTTCTGCCATGAATAAAACAGCATGAAGCCCTCACCAGATGCACATACTGGTGCCAAGCTTCTTGTACAGCCTGCAGAACTATGAGTCAAGTAAACCTCTTTTCTTTATCAATTACCCAGCTCAGTATTCTTTATAACAACACTAAACAATCTAAGGTAGGTCCCATAGGATAATATGTCCCAGGTATCATATGGCCCCAGTCTGGAAACTCCTGTCATGTAACAGATGTTATAAGGAAAGACACTAGAAATTCTTGTCCTGCATCCAGATGCAATTTGGAATCTCTCCTTTACTGAACATCACTTGCAGATTCTGAAACACAGCAGTATTCCTTCCTGTGCAAGTATCTGTGTATTTATCAAAATTGTTTACAGTTTTGTAAGCCATTTTAGTCTCTTCTTCTGGCCTGGCTTTCACTTTCTCAGGATTATATCCTACCTGAAAAATCTCTTTATACTCTTTAAAGGTAAAAGTTTTTTCTAGTGAGATAAGTGAGGATAATGTTATTCAGTCATTGTTCCAGTTAAGAAATACTGCTCTAATTAATTAGAAACATACTTGGAATGCCATTTGAACTTACTCAAGATGGAAGTTTTATAATAAAGCATTGTAAATGTAGTCAGATTTTTTCTAATTTCATTCTTCATATCAAATGTTTTAGGGAAAATACATTTATATATAAAGCCCTACTTTTAAGGTAAAAATCTATTTATTATTAACTGTTTGACATTGAAAGTACTCATTAACTTGAAGACATTGTAAAATGTACAGTCGAATTTATTCTATTATTGACTGGAAAAATCTACCAAGCAAGAGGTATTTTTTTTTTTTTTTACTTCCAATCAAGGAACAAATTTTATTTCCATGGAGTCAAACAGGGCTGGGTTTTTTGTTTGTTTGTTTGTTTTGTTTTGTTTTTGTTTTTTACTATTCAGTGTAAAATTCACAAAGAAAAGATTTGATTGCCTCAAACATAGAATATGTTTTACTAAGACTAATACACCATCATATTTATGAAATCCTGTATTCAAGACAAACAAAGAGAAGAAACAATCTTTTAAAAGTCTGCTTATAAAGTCAGTGTTAAGAATAGCTCAGTTATGACACATGATCTGTGTCCTAGAGAAATCACAATGTCTACAACAAAAGCCTGTTTTGTAACAGTGTTGTATGCCTGCACTGTACAATAGCATAGCCACTAGCCAGGGTTATATCCTACCTGGAAAATCTCTTTATGTTCTTTGAGGATAAAAGGTTTTATATTGAGATAAAATTAAACATTTGTCAACAATGAAAGAGCTAACAATCCCATCTACCACTGGGCAAGAGACATGAACAGAAACTTCTCTGAGAAAAACAGATGAATGGCTAACAAACATATGAAAGAATGCTTATTGTCCCTAATCATCAGAAAAATGCAAATCAAAACCACCCTGAGATATCACCGAACCCCAATAAGATTAGCCCACATCACAAAGTCCCAAAGCTGCAGATGCTGGTGTGGATGTGGAGAGAAGGGAACACTCTTACACTGTTGGTGGGACTGCAAAATAATACAGGCTCTCTGGAAGGAAGTATGGTGAATCCTCAAAGAAGTCAAATTAGACCTTCTATTTGACCCTGCAATCCCACTACTAGGCATCTACCCAGATTGGAAAAAAAAATCATTTTATCATAAGGACATTTAATCTAGATTGTTTATCACTGCTCAATTTACAATCACCAAGACATGGAAACAACCCAAATGCTGATCAACTCAGGAATGGATTAACAAATTGTGGTATATGCGTACCATGAATACTATTCAGCCATAAAAAAAGACGGTGACTTCCCATCTTTTGTAATATCCTCGATGGAGTTGAAACAAGTTCTTTTAGTAAAGTATCACAAGAATGGAAAAGCATTGTCCAATGTACTCAATAATAATATGAAGCTAGTAGATGATCTAATACATGCCCACATAGAAGAAAAACTCATTTTGATTCAAGTTGAGGGGATGGCTAACAAGGGAGAACAAGGAGGAAGGGTGGGGTGCTCTCCTCGAATGGACAGGAGATGAGGGTGCTTGTCATACCTTTTCCATATGTTCCTTATGTGTAGGACATAACCACAAGAGAGACTCTACCTAACAAAATCACATTATTTTGACCTGGCTGTTTGTACAGTCACATTAACCTGAAATAAATTTACTTTTCAATTAAAAAGAATTAAACATCCGGTCCATCCTTCATAATAGCCACATTTCAAATAGTCAACAGCCACCTCTGGCTATTACGGAGCACAAATAACGTTTTCCACATTGCAGAAAGATCTAGAGTCTATTCGAGCACAGATAGTCTGTTAAAAGAACAGCTCAGAAAATAGACATCTTGAGTTAAGAAATTGAAAGTGGGAAAAAACAAAGAAGAAGAAATTGACAGTGAGAGCACAGAAAGGAAATAGAATGGGAGAGGCTCTGATAGGAGAAGGCCTGTCTTGGCGCTGCGTACTAGCCAACTGAGAGAAGACAATCCATAGCAGTGCTTCCTCTTTTTATAGTATTTCAAAATACTTTTTGTGTTTCTTTTTGGTGTCTGGAGAGCTTGTAGGGAGTAATGAACTCTATAGATTTATCTCCTTTGGAAAACAGACACCTATATCCTCCTAAGTCATTGTCCTTAGAGAATGTTCTTGAGCATCACTCTGTGCAAGTCATCCTGTTACCAGAATTAGCAGCAGATTCGGCTGAGAATAGGAAGGAAGCATGGGCAGGACAGACTTTCTTTGGAAATAGAGAACGCTGAGGTTCTTGCCTCATATTTCCGTACAGTTGCATTGTACATTATTTTACAACCATCTACCTCTAAATTAAGTCCAACCTCCTATTTTAAAAATGAAAAAAAGGAGACCCAGAGACAAACGAGGGACTTACCTAAAGGTAATGACAAGTCACTGGGACATAACCAAGTACAAGGTCTCCTTTCCAATATTATTTTACCCACATTACTATTATTTACTTATTTTATACTAGTCAAACAGATATTTTAACTGTGCCCAGAAACAACATATATAATAAAATAATTACTTCCCAAAGAATATAAAATACATGTTTCAAGTAAGCACCATAATGGTCCAAGTGAATATTTATCAAATATCTCTTCCTGATTTTGTTTCTTCACGAAAAATTTAGAACCTGATTGCTTGTTTGCTGGCCCATACTCAAAAGCCAAAATGAATCCCTAACCTCTGGCTATCTCAGCAGGTGCATGGGTACCAGGGAAGCCCCCACTCTGAGTCCAGAACCCTCTGGTTATGTAACCTGTAAGAACAGGTTACCTCCAGCACCTGAGTGAATTCCAGGTAGGATTCTACTGGCTCAAGTTTGACTTGCAATCCAGAGCCAAACCTCCCATCCCCGCAAATAGCCTGAAGTAGATCTTGGTCCTGGTCTTGGCCTTGGGGTTCAGCAGAGCTGTAGTTAAGAGCAGAGACCTTGTTTCAGAAAGACTTGACTTCTAATCCGAGCTCTACCACTTATATGTGATTAGACGGCGAGGTGACTGCGAACTCAGTTTCCTTGCTTAAAAGTTGAAGTAATAAGAAACAGTCCCCTGTGGTTTAGAAATGATTAAACTAGATGCTTATTACATATGACTGGAATAGTATATTAGTGTCAGAAACATGGGACCTACCCCCACAAAAGGGGATGCCATTATTAACCGCTCTGAGAACCTACAGAAGCAGCAGAAACACTTTTAGAGTTCTGGTCCTAGTCGGCCCCCTGGGAGTCAGTCTTCAAATCCTGGCGTCTCTAACACAAGCAACACCAGCTGAGGGAGCATTTCCAGTTTCAGCTCTGAAATTTTGCCACTTTAATAAATGCATCAGACCACAAGGTGGTGCTTTATTATAAAGTTTGATATTAGAAGGCCTTTCAACCACCAAAAAAAAAAAAAAGGACTTGCAAAGCTCTTTCAGCATCATTACCAAGCATCAACTTCCTAACCCTGAAAAACACATCTGCGTGGGCTCCCGCCCTTGATCACTAAGAACCCAGAAGTGTGAGCCACAAAAGGGGCATCCCGTATGAAAGAGGGCTGGGGAGATCCCCAGCCAAGTTGAACCTTTATTTGGTTCCTTTTCCTAGAGCATGATGCAAACTCCTGTCAAACCTACCCTCCCGCTGTGTGGTTTCCCCCCACTCTCTGTGTTGCCCAGGCTCCCCCCGTGCAACAGTTCAGCCAGGAGGAAAAGAGGAAGCAGGGCATCCTTGTGAAGTTGGTCATGAGGTGGTGAGAAGTCCACTTCTTCCTTGCAGCGCAGTGATGGTGCCTCTGGCCATGACTACAGATCGTGGGGCTCTGTGAGGGGTGGAAAGCAGATGCCCACCCCTCTTAGTTTCAACATGCTGACATGAGAGTGAGGGAGAGAACTGGTCAGATCCTGTAACTTGGGATGAAGGCAAATGAGAGGCTTTTCCTGGGAAATAGTCCCCATGAAGGGGAAAATAAAAAGAGGCCTTCCCAAGACTGTCAGGTTTCTTTGGATCCAGCCAAAGGATTAGCTCTCAGATTGTTTTCTAGCTGATCCTCTGAAAACAGCTTTCTGAAGGCTTGTGTAGACTTCCCTTCACCAAATTCTCTGACCTTTTAATCCTTCTGAACCTGCCCCCTCTTTCTACTAATGAGAACAGAGAAAAGAAAAAGAAAGTCTGCCGGTAATCTTTCCAGGAAAGTTGCCTTGATTTTCTCATTGCTATAAAGGCAGTATCCACCAACCTTTCATTATAAAGTAATCTAAAAGCATATGCATGAATCACAACAGCTACAGTCACCAAACTATACCACTAATTCATAGCTTACAACACTTCCCTTTAGTTTATGAGTATTTGAGTGAAAGAATCAATTAGGATCAACTTCATCTGAATAGAAGCAATTTTGTTTTAATTAAGAAATGTACACTTTTTTTTTCTTCTGATAACGAAAGCACTAATGCTTGGGGGAAGGCAGAGAAGATGAGAGATTAGCTTGACAGCATCAGGCTGATTGACTTGGAGAAAACCTGAGACAAGATTGCTACATTCCACATGGTACTAGATTTGGAAGTACGCGACATCTGTCTTCTTAAAAGGCTCTCACTCAACTTCTTCAAATTTTATGAGTATTCTATTCTGGCTATATCATTTGGGGATCATACGACCCTTATTTATTGGATACTTGACATTGTATTGTCCAGTGAAAAAAATAAACTTAATAACTGAAAATATGAACAGACTTCCCATATAGTGATCTAGTTACTAATGAATACATGTATTGGTGAAGACTATGATCATCTTATGTCCTTACAGTGTGCCCATTATATACTATATTCTAAGAGGACATTCCAACAGTAGAGTTTGCCTCCCTTGGGAAATCACAATTAGGAGACTTAAATCCATATCCATCATAAACACATAAAATTTATATAGGAGATGAAAGCTTATAAAGAAGGATTATCACTAATGTGCAACTTGAGTGATATTTCTGAAAAGCAAAGGAATAAATGAGGCAAGAATATTTTTCCAAGGAGTCAGAATTAGTGTTTTTAAATTTCACCCTTTTCCCTTTCCTTCATAAAATAAATTTATAGCTTTAACCTTCAACTCTGCAGATAACCATGTGTTTTCTTTTGAAATGATTGTCTAATAAGCTGATGAATACGGTAGAACCTCAGTAAGCTGACTACCCAAGGGACTATAACAAGCTGATCAACGTACGAAGGTGGTCAACCTAAGGAATTCCCATTGAGTACATGTGGAGCACGTTCAGTCTATGAAAATCAGATCAATTTAAGGACGTTCTACTGTATTTCCATTTTGCTTCTATTCCAAGGATGACCTGGAAGAATCTAGATGTTAAATTAAAACTTAGTTTTAGTAGAAGAGAAAAATGTTTAACAGTCAAACATGAACAACAAATGCCCAAGGGAACAATAATAAAAGGTATCTTGAATGGATTTCCCACATGTGACATACCTTTTCCATTGATTTTCAAATTCATTTCCTTCCTTTGAATTAGTGCTTTTATCTTTTTCTGTTAAGTATGGATTTAACTTTCATCAAATTGGAATTTTGAGATCAGTGGTCTTCCAATTAAAATGCAGGTAAAGAATGTGGTTCACATGAGTCCTGGAGGGTCAGTGGTGTTCTTTCACCCACCCAGGTCAGGAAGTCAGTGCTATGACTAAGGACCGAAGAGCCAGGGCAGAATGGTTGAAGTTCACAGCCAACTGTGGGCTGTTTAATCTCATTGTTATCTGCTTGTAAATCTGTTTCTTATCAAAATCGAATTACACTTAACATGGTAACAAGGCTCACATATTATGGTAAGTTATTTTTTATAGGAAGAAAGCTGCAGACAGACTGCTGAAGATGCAAGGAATTATATTTCTTTACCATAGGCTAATTAACTACTGCTTTGGTTCTATGCCTTGGGCAAATCATTTTCAAAAATCTCCCGAGGCTCCAAAAATCTTTACCCTTTCTGTCTACCATTTGCAATAGACCCAATGACTTAACAATGAGGAACAGATGCCAGCAGTTCACATTCATTATTCATGGGTTCCATATTTGCCAGCTCAAATTGCTTAAATTTATCTGTAACCCCCAAATCAGTGCTTGTGGCACTTACAGTGATGAAAAATTTGAGCTACCAATACAGCCTTCTCGGCTGAGGTTGCTTGCTTTCAGCTCTCAAACTGCAAATAAGTGTTCCTTTTGCTGTGTTCTTCACATTTTTGTTCTTGCGCTTTTTGTTGGCAATTTCACTGTTTAAAATGTCCCTCAAAGCTGGGCATGGTGGCTCACTCCTATAGTCCTACCACTCTGGGAGGCCAAGATGGGAGGACCACTGAAGTTCAGGAGTTCAAGACCAGCCTGGGCAAGAGTGGGCCCTGTCTCTGGTAAAAACAGAAAAAACTAGCCAGACATCATGGTGGGCACCTGTTGTCCCAGCTACTCAGGAGGCTGAGGCAAGCGGATCACTTGAACCCAAGAGTTTGAGGTTACTGTGAGCTGTGATGATGGCATTGAGCTCTAGCTTGGGCAACAGAGTGAGACTCTGTCCACAAAAAGTATAAAAATAAAAATAGATAATAAAATAAAATGCCCCCAAGCATAGTGCTAAAGTAGTGCCTTGTGTGTGTGAGTACAAGAGGGCTGTGACGAACTTTAAAACGAAACTAACAAAAAACCACACACACACACACAAAGAAGAAAACACATGTGTTAGATAAGCTTTATTCATTATAGGGGATGAGTTATAGGACTGTTGGCCTTGAATTCAGTGTTAATGAATCAATAGTACACATGGTGTACATAAAGTTTATGTGGAATTTACTATGTTAAACTATTTTAAATTCACGAGAACTTAATGCCCGCCTTGTATATTACCTAAGGCATCATTCAACAGAAACACACATACAACAAGGTTATGTATTGATTGGTTGATGAAAATATTTCAACCAGAGGCTCACAGCAACCTCACCCGGTATTTCCCTGAGGAGCGATGTAGTTCAGTATTCACTAATTCAATGTTCATGAAGACTCTGTAGAATTGTGGTGCCCAACACCAGGACCATCAACCAGCCCTGGAAGGAACCAGGCCTCACAGCAGGAGATGAGTGGTCAGTTAGGTGAGCAAGTGAAGCTTCATCTGTATTTACACCTGCTCCCATGATTTGTATCACCACCTGAACTCTACCTCCTGTCAGATCACCTGTGGCATTAAATTCTCATGGGAATTTAATCATGTGGGAGCCCCACTGAAAACACTCATGTGAGGGATTCAGGTTGTGTGCTCCTTATGGGAATCTAATGACGGACGATCTGAGATGGTGCTCAGGTGGTGAAACCCGGCCCAGGGAGCAGCTGCAAATACAGGTTGTCATTAGCAAAGAGGTTTGACTGCATAAAGACCGCAATAAATCAATTGTTTGCAGACTCATATTAAAACCACCTCGATCCCCCCTCTCCCACCAAAGGTAGAAAAATTGTCTTCCACGAAACTGGTCCCTGGTGCCAAAAATGTTGGGGACTGCTGCTATAGAACATAACTGTAACAAGAATAACAAGAGTAATGAGAAGCCTGTGAACAGCAAGAATCAACTGTAACTACCATTGGGAGGCATTCTGTTTCTCAAAAATGCATCCTTTTCTTTTTCATTTTTTTTTAAGAAAAGAAGAGAATTCAGAGAAGAGAAACAAATACTTTTCATAAAGACAGAAAATAAATTGTAGGATGAAGAGCAAAAGGCATTGGGACTTAACAGACTTTGGAGAACAGACACGTTTAAGAGTCTTTCTGATCTCCATTTTAACTGAGGGCTCAAATAAAGGGGAGATAGTCTTCCGTTAAATCAGGTAAGGTTGTGTTTGAACTCAGGGGAACATCTGACAGGTATGAGTAAATGAAATCTGGGAATATGGATTTTCCAGCCTTAGAGAGATAACTGACAGGAATTTCCAAAATTGCTAACCTGAACTGGAGGTTTCCAAAACAGGCACTCAGATCGGGTTTTTACAGCCCTGGGACCCTGTGAATGGCACCCATCTGCAAAGGGGCCCCCCTATATTTAGAGAATATTAGAATTATAACTCTATAATTACAGAATGGTTTTCCCCAGGAAGGAATTAACTAGCGTCAATAAACCCATATAGGGATTAAGGCTAAGCCACTGGTGATGTTCTGGCCGATGTTTCCATTTCCTGCAAAGTAAGGTTTGTTGGGTTTTAGTCCACGAGTGTGAAATATTCCTTATTTCAGAGGAGTTTGTGAGTGTATGTGTGTGTAACAGTAGGGATTTGTCTTTTCTATAGCCATGCTTCAATGTTATAATGCAAAGCTGTATCACCCAGCATTTTGTTCTTTTCTCTGTAGTGTAAGTGTGTGGGACTTGGCATCCCCCAGATCACTCGTGTGGTCTTGGGTGAGTGACTTAACCTTCCTGTCTTCAGTTTCCCAACCCGGAAAATAGATTACCATGGCTGCAGGACTGTTTAAAGGATTCTGTCTCTAGTTCAAGCTGCATTTATGGTCTCCCTGCCTCTTACTCGTCCCGCTGCCCATTCTCTCACCAGTAAAGTGTGAATGACATCAGGGCAGGAGCCCTGTCTCTTTTCCACACTGTCTGTATCCCCCGAGTGGTATCTGCTAGTATGCCTCTCCCATGAGCAGGAGCTCAAGAGTGTCTGTTGGATAAACTTCTGTTAGAAAGTCACTGTCAGGTTAAAATTCTTCAAAAGTGCATCATTCATCACCTGCAGAGTAGAGTTCAAATTCCTTAAGTGCCATTAAAGCTGCTTGTGAGTCAGCTCTGCTTCCCCAGATCTAGCTAGGCACCCTCCCCTCCCCTCTATCCCCTAAGGCCTCTGGGCTCGACTGTGCAGGTGAGGTCCTACGGGAGGGCTCCCAACCAGGTGCTCAGGTGGAGGCTGAATTCAGCCTCGATCATCATGGAGGAAAAGTCTCTTTTCTCTAATTGATTGGCCCATAGAGGGGGCTCCCTTTTGCACATTTTCTGCCTTGAGATGCCACCAGTTTCTAATTTGCAGAAGGGCCCCAAGGACAAAGCAGCATCTCTAAACCCCAGCCAAGCAGTCCAGTCCCCTCAGGCTGCACCAAGCTCTCTCATCTCCAGGTTTTAAAGACCCGTTCTTTTCATTTTTGCTTTTTTTTTTTTTAACCTGGCTAAATGCCATTTTCTTTATGTTTCAGCTTAAATCACTTCTTCCCCAAACCCTCTTGGATTCCCAGGATGATTCATAGCCCCTCAGCACTCCACATTTCCCTCTTTTCTAGAATTCATTCATTGACCCACTCCCTTACACATTTAGGATTACGTGTTAAGTGCTTGTCAGGATGAGGCACCAGCGCACAGCAGTCTGTGAGATGGACGCAAGCTTGTTTCCTAGCACTGCCACTGTATCAGGGGAGGTAGGAATTAAATAAACCACTGCACACAAACAAATGTTTGATTTTAATTTTGAAGAGACTACGGGATGCTGTGGAAGTGTGTATCAAGCTGGAACAAGAAAATCACCCTTTCAGATTGTTCTGTAATTGCCTCATTTCCTGTCTGTCTCCCTTCCGAGCTATAGAGTTCTGAGCTCGGAATCTCGTATTTTCTGAACCATAGCCCCAGAGCTTAGCAAAATACTCTTACTATGCACTCAATAAATTATAAATATGACGAATAAAAATATCACCATCTTGGGAACAGTTTCTACATTTGCTCACCTGCAACAAAACAGATTTTTGGAGTACCTTTGTTAAAACAATTTTTTTTTTGTCCTTGAGTAGATAGAATGAAGTTTTATGAGTGTGGGGAAAATCTCATAAACTTGGGACATTTGCTTTTAAATTACCCACTCCCCTCTCTCCCCACTCCACAGGAGGTGTGAATACCCCTCCACCCCAGCCCCCAGGCCCCAGAGTGCTTTTCGTCCAAGCCTCTTATGACTGAGGTTGCCTTTTGCTTTGCCTGAAGCTCATTCACACCAACTTGTCCAGTCTCCCTGGTAGCTGGCTTTTTAGACTTCTTTTCAAAGTCTAGCATGAAAGCACATGTGTTCTGTAAAAGGGTTGTCAGGTGATTGTGAAAAGTTAGAGGCCCCTGAGAGGCAGGGCTCAGCATTGATGTATAAACGTCATGTCCCACAAGTGTTTTTGTTGTGGTTGTCATTATGAGATAATACTATGTATTACATATTTTTTCATGACTCAAATACTGCAAATAATAAGACTTTTTTCTAGTCTCATGTTTTACTTAATATTATCCTTATTTTTAATTGACAAATAATAATTGTATATTTTTACAGGGTACCATGGGATGCATTGATACATGCATGCATTATAGGAAGATTAAATCCAGCTAATTAACATATCCCTCATCTCACTTTTTTTTAAAAATCATTTTCTTGTTGTGAAAACATTTAAAATCTAATCTTTCAATTAGCCAAGAAGCCTATGTTTTGAAGCTATCATGGTGGTCATAACTGATAATAATATGTCACATATTTCAAAATTGCTAAGAGTAGATTTTTTTTTTATAATTTTATTGAATCATAATTCTGTACATTGGTGCAATCATAGGGCACGATTCATATACATTCAGAAATGTTTTGATCGTACTGTTACAGATAGCCTTCATGGCATTTTCTTGATCACTATATAAA
>CAUYON010049376.1:0-63930 GCA_963573935.1 Arctocebus calabarensis
ACTGGGAGAGAAACGGAGAGAGCTTCTCTCTCCCCACTAGAATTTTCTCCCTCTAACAGATGCCTTAATGTTTTCTGTATTCTTTTCTTTCTTTTCTGTGAATAAATTCTGTCTTACAAAAATTAAAAAAAAAAAAAAACCAGCCCTGGCCAAAAAACTGCAAAATAAATAAATAAATAAATAAATAAATAAATAAATAATAAAAAAAATAAAAAAAAAAGCAGGTACTTTGTCTTATTCACTGCTCATATTCCCAGCACAGTGCTGCTACATAGTTTAGGTGTTGCGTGACACTTTACTAATTGTATGAAAGCACATAAAATGGAATGGTTTCGTACTACATAAGCACCAAATGCCTTTTTTTCCAACACCATTTATCTATTTCTGTCCTGTAAAAAGGTTATATTTTGGTGCGAAAAGAAGAGAGAGTTAAAGAACTAACTTCCTCTTCTAAAATATCTTTAGGAACACTGTTAAAATGCTGGCATTTAACAATGAAATGTGGCATTTCACCTGCTGTCCCAACATTTCATGGAAAAGGACATCTCATTCATCATATGCCAAGTGAGAAAGCTTCACTGGAACTACTACATGAGCTTTACATTATGATCCCCAGAACATGGGTAGCTAAACATTCCTTAGAAAAATGAAAAGCAAGAGTTTCTCAGGGCACAGAAAACAAAGTACAAGGGGGAAGGAAGGGTGGGGTGGATAGGAAAGAAAATACATGCAACCATAAGCATATAAGAGAGAGATAATTAAAAAGGGGAGAGAGACCTGTGCTGAGGATAAGTTGTTGAACTGGCCCTGTAATAGGAAGTGTGTGATAAGAGTTTCAAGAGATTATGTACAACAGGACAGAGGAGTAAAGTGATTCTGACAAGAAAAGCCTGTCTGAAGTCCAGTACTAGAGAAGGAAAGCCACAGGTGGTCAACCAGAAAAGACTATCTGCCACCTCTCAGCTTCCCAGGGGGGAAATCTCAGAAAACAAAAACAAATTAGAAAAATTCTTCAAAACACTCCATAAAAGAAAGAATAGGCAATTGTATTTGGGCCACCAGGAGGCCTTATCCTCAGATTGCAACTGTTGTCACGTCACAAAACTAGGTTCCTTTTCTGTTATCCTACTCAACTCTGAAGACTAACATTGGAAGGATCATTCTTTGAGCATACTTTAAGAAATATATATTTAATCACAAGAGAATGAAGCCTATGTTATATATATGTTTCAACAGGCATTCGTATCCTAAAGAAACATATGGAAGAACAAAAAAATGATCTTCTATTTTTCTCTTATGGTTTATGTCTTTGATGTCTGAAAAAAAATTATAATTTAAAGGAATTTAAAATAGAAAAATTATAAATTTAAAGGAATTTAAAATAGAAAACTAATATGATTAGCTATCTGAATTGACCTTTTCCTGAAAACAACTAAAAATCCTAGCTATAATAACACATCTTCTTAAATGCATTAATGAGTTGGCAAGAAAGAAAGACTCAAGCTAAAAAAAAAAAAAAAATCAAGGAAATAGCATGTGAAAAGCTTGATTTCTGAAGCTGACTTTCACCTAAACCAGGGGTCCTTAAACTATAGCCCATGGGCCACATACTGCCCCGCTGCGGACCTTTATCTGGCCCACCAGGTGTTTTTGCCTCCACTGCCTGTCCTGTTTAGCAGTGGACTCATCCCTGGCCCGCAAAATCTGTTAGCGGAAAAACCACTGAACCAATGGTTCCCAAACAAAACATGTGTGGATTCAATGGAAAAGTTGCAAAAGGAGTTCCAATTTAGATTTAAAGAGCTTCATATCCATGAACAGGACATACAGCTTTTCCATAACCCATTTTCTATTGACACTGAAAATGTAGTGCTCAGTCCCTGAGGTTGCTGCCTCGGCCGCCTCTCTGCCAACTACTCTGGCGCCACCTCGGGCTGGCATCCCCAGCAGTTGGGAGCGGCCAAGCACTCCTGTGGCTCCGGTTCCAGCTTTCCGGGTTCTCCATGGGGCCGGCCTGCGGTGCCCGGATGCTCTAAGAACGTTTCCACTGTTGCTGGGAGGACACATGCAGTGGGATTCAGAATACCTAGAGAATTGCCTTTGTGAGAAGCTGGAAGTATTTCTTTAAATTCCTTCACTTAGGCTCGGCGCCTGTGGCTCAACGGACTAAGGCGCCAGCCACATACACCTGAGCTGGCAGGTTCAAATACAGCCCGGGCCTGCCAAACAACAATGACGGCTGCAACCAAAAAATGGCCGGGCGTTGTGGTGGGCGCCTGTAGTCCCAGCTACTTGGGAGGCAGAGGCAAGAGACTCGCTTGAGCCCAGGAATTAGAGGTTGCTGTGAGCTATGATTCCATGGCACTCTATCCAGGGTGACAGCTTGAGGCTCTGCCTCAAAAAAATAAATAAATAAATAAATAAAAAATAAATTCCTTCACTTAGTTTTTCAAAGAAACATCAAGAAACCATGAACAAAAAAAATAAATAAATAAAATAAAATAATAAAAATAAAAAAGAAACCATGAACAACATTAGTAATTAAGAGTTTCACTGCCACTTCCTTGAGGAAAATTTTACGGCCAAGGATATTCTGGACCAAAAAAAAAAATCAATGAAGTTTCCTCTTCTGATGATAAGGATGCCTTTTATGTAGCAGATCTCAGAGATGGTCTAAAGAAACACCGAAGATGGCTCGGCGCCTGTGGCTCAATGGGCTCAGACGCAACCCACGTACAACTGAGCTGGCGGGGCCGAATCCAGCCCAGGCTCGCCAAACAACAATGATGGCTGCAACCAAAAAATGGCCAGGCGTTGTGGCGGGCGCTTTTAGTCACAGCTACTTGGGAGGTGGAAGCAAGAGACTAGCTTGAGCCAATTGGAGGTTGCTGTGAGCTGTGATGCCATGGCACTCTATCCAGGGTGCCAGCTTGAGGCTCTGTCTCAAAAAAAAAAAAAAAAAAAAAGAAACACTGAAGATGACTAAAAGCTCTTCCTCGTGTCACTCCCTTTTATGCAAATGTAATGACAGTAGAGCCATTGTGAAGACCCTCACTGCCACTGGGACAGGATTTGACTGTGCTAGCAAGACTGAAATACAATTGGTGCAAAATCTTGAGGTGCCTCCAAAGAGGATTATCTATGCAAATCCTTATAAACAAGTGTCTCGAATTAAGTACACTGCCAATAATGGGGTCCAGATGATGACTTTTGACAGTGAAGTCAAGTTGATGACAGTTGCCAGAGCACATCCAAAGGCCAAGTTGGTTTTGCCGATTGCCCCTGATGATTCCAAAGCAGTCTGTCGACTCAGTGTTAAATTTGGTGCCACACTCAAAACCAGCAGACTTTTTTTGGAACGGGCAAAAGAGGTAAATATTGATGTCATTGGTGTCAGCTTCCACGCAGGAAGTGGCTGTACTGATCCTGAGACCTTCATGCAGGCAATCTCGGATGCCCGCTATATCTTTGACATGGGAGCTGAGGTTGGTTTTAGCATGTACCTGCTTGATACTGGTGGTGGCTTTCCTGAATCTGGGGATGCGAAGCTTAAAGTTGAAGAGATCACTGGTGTGATCAACTCAGGATTGGACAAGTACTTTCCATCAGACTCTGGAATCAGAGCTGAGCCAGGCAGATATTATGTTGCATCAGCCTTCACACTTGCAGTTAATATCATTGCCAAGAAAATTGTATTAAAGAAACAGATAGGCTCTGATGATGAAGATGAGTCCAGTGAATAAACCTTTATGTATTACATCAATGATGGAGTATTTGTATCGTTTAATTGCATCCTTTATGATCATGCTCATGTAAGCCTCTTCTGCAAAAGAGACCTAAACCAGATGAGAAGTATTATTCATCCACCACATGGAGACCAATATGCGATGGCCTTGAGCGCTGTGACCTGCCAGAAATGCACGTGGGTGACTGGATGCTCTTTGCAAATATGGGTGCTTACACTATAACTGCTACTTCTACTTTCAATGGATTCCAGAGGTCTACTATGTGATGTCAGCACCGATGTGGCAACTTGCGCAGCAAATCCAGAACCCCAACTACCCACCCAAAGTAAAAGAGCAGGATGCTGGCACTCTGCCTGTGTCTTGTGCTTGGGAAAGCGGAATGAAACGTCACCCAGCAACTTGTGCTTCAACTAGTATTAAAGTGTAGATATCACTCTGTAGCTGTTAACTGCAAGTTTAGCTTGAATTAAGGGATTTGTGGGGACCATTTAACTTAATTATTGCTAGTTTTGAAATGTCTTTGTAAGAGTAGAGTTGGCACAGATGCAGCAATATTTAAGATAAGGAGATGGGGGTCACACTTACCTGTGGTTCCTGTGGAAACTATTTGAATATTTTTTTATATGTATTTTTATTCACTTTTCAGCATGCTATGAAAGAGTACCCCTCCGCTGCTCAGCAAGCATTTGTAGCTTGTACAGTGGCAGAATGGGCCAAAAGCTTAGTGTTCTGACCTGTTTTAAGAATAAAGTATCTTGAAATAAATGAAAAAAAGAAAATGTGGATACAATTTACCAAATGGAACTGGCTGAACATTTGTGACTCTCTGAAAGATGCATTCAAGTCAAGCAGCCTTCCTAATTTCTAAGCATCTCTCCCCTCTGAGACATATACTAATCTCAGGAACCATGCACTCAAAATGGCAACCATCTTTGGCAGCACTTATGTCTGTGAACAGACTTTTTCCAGAATGAAACATCTGAAATCTCCAACCAAATCTAGACTAACTGATGCACACTTGCATCACTTGTTACAACTAGCAGTGACAAATATGGAACTGGACATTGACCATCTCATTAGTCAAAAGCAGGCCCACAATAATAATGAAATAATGGTAACTTTGTTGATTTAATTTTATTTGTTCTTCATTTTAAATATTGTATTTGTTCCCATTTTATTTTTTTACTTTGAGTAGCGTGCATAGGAATTTGTTCATAGTTTTGTTTTTTTTTTAATTATAGTCCTGCCTGCCAATGGTCTGAGGGACAGTGAACTGGCCCCCTGTTTAAAAAGTTTGAGGACCCCTGGTTTAAAGCCTATTGTATCTGCGAATATGATTGCAACACCTGCTTTTAGATGACCATCCCTTCACCTTAAGTCTAGATTTATCTTTTAAGGAAAGATGAGATTCTTGTATGTAGCAGATATCTGGCCTGAGTTTTTGTATCTAGTCAGCCAATCTGTGCCTCTTTAGAGGATAATTTAAACCATTCACATTAATCGAGAATATTGATAAGCCTGTTGAAAGTCTGGTGGACATTTTGGATCCTTTTGTGACTGTGGATGCTGGAATTTGATCAAAAGTTTCTGAGTGGGTTTTATTTTATGGTGGAGGATTATGCTGGTCATTATGGAAGATAGGTCTGAGAATATCTGGGAGAGCTGGTTTAGTTATGGCAAATTTCTTCAACATATGGATGTCAGAATTTTCTCCTTCATATTAACTTTAGTGAAATTGATTATGATGTGTCTGGGGGATGTCTTATTTGGGTTGAGTCGTGCTGGGGTTCTGAAACTGCCTGCTATCTGCATTTCAGAGTCTCTTGGCATGTCTGAGTCATGATGCTCTGCCAATTTTTTTTTTTTTTTAAGGATCTTTGAGGCATGACTTCCATTTTTGCTTTTAATCTTGTACAAAGGGGAAGCTTAATGTTGCCCAAGGACAATTCAACAGCATATAGAATAGTACTGCCATTTTATAATAAATAGAATAATAGTTCTATACTCTCTTCTTATTTAATAAATAGAAAATAATTGTTCCTATTTATTTGTTAAGAGTTTCTTTGTATAAAACTGGACTTCAAGGAGTAAATAACCCCTTAACATTAAATAAAAATCAGTAGTACAGAAGTGCTTTGAAATCATTAGCATTAGTAATTTCCTGAAAATGTATTGTCTTCTTTGCTCTGATTACAAATAATTATACTGACCTGACAGAGCAACTTCTTATCTAGATAGAACTAATAGCCTGCAAGAGAATTATATTTGTAATGTTATATGGTGAGCGGAGAAAACTTGATTGCCTCTCCTTAATTAACAGACATATAGTTGTGTTCTTTGGTTTCAGTATAAATTATTATTACACCCTGTTCCACTTCTGAAAAATCATTCCCAAAATATTATGGATAGTCTTTTAATATGATAAAGCCAGAATAAAATTAATTGTGGCAAGTAAGAAACATACACTTACAAAAACAGAGAGGGAGCTAAGTAGAGTATATATAGAACATCTAAAAATATTTAAGACAGATGATGGATTAACACTGCTACTGGTAATGGGGGATCTTATGTAACATAAGATGTTACAGATGGTAGGAGTTATGAATATTAAAGGTCTCACTTGCACAGATTTTGCTAGTGTTTTTAATAAATGTCCCATTCTAGCCTTAGATAGAGTTAGGTTGTTTGAGAAGCAGCCACACATGTCATGTTGATTTTAAGTACCTGTTATTAACTCATTCTGTAGCCTTAAGATAGCATGACTGTGTGTGTGGAAATATTGTATTCTCTGCACCACTTTCTTAAGGTTGTGAAATTAGAATCTCTGAATTTCTGCGGTTGTAGGTAAAGATCACTGACCCAGGATAAAATGAAAATGCTCTCAATGGAAATAACCTTCATTTCTTCTTCTGTCTTCAGTCACTTGTGCATTCACTGTAGTTACTGAGTTACTGATACTCAATATGAGGTCATGTGCTCATTGCCAAGGATATGGCTATGAAAGAAGATTTGCATGCTAGTTGGGGGCAACACAAAAGGATGGCTCAAATTGATAATGATTATACTAGAAATAAACACAAATTGTGCCTTAGGAAGAATATGGGAAACTTAACCTTTCCCAGGTCAGGCTGGAGGAAAGGGGCCAAAAAATTTACTCACGCTGTGGCAGCTGAACGAGGCTCTGAAGAATGGCAGGGAAAATACAAACAGGGAAGAATGGGAGGTGGCTGTTTCTGACAAGGAGCAGCAGGTGCAAAAACAGTCTTCAGGGACTCTGTGTGGCTGGAGCATATAGTTTGACTTGTTTTATTTCAAACAAATGAAATAAAATATCAGAAGATGATAAGAGGTGGGAACCTGGTGACAGGTGAGGCTAGATGATCTGGTAAAAGATATATAAAGGTGACAAGAAGATATGAAAAAAATGTTAAATTGAAAAGTGAGATGGTCAAATGTATGCCTTCCAGTGATTGTTGCACCTGCTGGGTTGGAAAATGACTTGGAAAATATGACTTGAAGAGAGGAAACCTGCAGTCAGTAAGAAGAGAAGAATTAAGTGTAAATGGTTACAGAGCACCTACCACAAGTTAGACCCAGGGTGTAAATTATTAATATTAACCTCTCCATGTGATCTGTATTATCTATTAAATCTCATTTTTACAGAAGAGGAAATTGAGATCTTGCTAAAGACTTTCTGCTTGACCAAATCCTCCTTGAGCTCCTGCTGAAATCTCTGTTCATCCGGTTCTGACTTTGAACTTCGGTGATTGCCTTTACAATGCCTGATTCCAGCAAGACTTCTAATAAGTCAGTTTCACCGGAAACCCCACCTTTGATTTCTGATCACCTTCGATAGTTAATCAGATTCTTTATCCTCTACCATCACATAGGTGATGTCTGGCCACCCTGGCCGGCCTTCAGCAAGAATCCTGTTAGGTTTGGCCAGAATTCCTTCTTGATAATTTTCTGTCTACTGACACCCACACTGCTCCTCAACTACAAATCCCCACACGTCTGCGCTGCAATTCAGAGCTGAGCCCGATCTCCTTCTCTTATGCCGACTGCAGTAGTTCTCCCCCATGAATAAAATCAGTCTTACCATCCTCAACAAGCATCATTAATATGTTTTTTTTTCATCACAAAGATAGTTAAGTAAATTCTCCATGTTCTCAGAGCAGTAGGTGAGAAGTCTGGGATTCTAAAGCAGGTAGCAGAGCTCCAGAGTGTGTGATCTCAGTCACTGAGCTGTATAAACTTGAATTTCTATGGGCACTCACTCTATGTAGACACTGTGTTACCACTTGGCATATATTATCCCAATTACTCCTCACAAGGACTGGAGGTAGGCAATCATATTACCTCATTTTACAGATGAGGAAACTGAGGCCCAGAGGGAGTGAATACATTTCCCAAGGGAGTTCAGCATGAATCCAGAATGAAGATTTGGACTCATGCTGTCTCATTCTTGAGACTGTGCTTTTAATTGCACTGGAATACCCTTCATTAGGAAGCAACTCCTGTGACTGCACAGTGGTCTAATTATTGAAGCTGAAACTTACCTGATATAAAACCATCAAAGAGAGAGAAATGGAAGGATCTAGAATGAACCAGAATCTCTTAACTTCCTTTGATGCAGCTGGACTTGCCCTTTTCCATAACTGGAATCTTCCTTACTCGACTGAGATTTTTAAAGAAAGGGACTTTGATGTTTTCATCTGTATATTCCCAGATACAAAATAAATGTGAGATAAGCACATTAATTAGTGCTTCTCAACCTGGGAATGGCCCAACACAGCCCGGGAGGTCTCTGAACAAGAAAAGAAAGTGTATCTGCCTGTTACAGGTGCGACAGGGCAACCCCACAGAGAAAATGCGGGACTTGTGCCACCCAGGAAAGGAGCCACCAAGTACATATGACTAATCTGATTTAAATTAGGTGAAATTTTCAATTGCTAAGTCATACCAGCCAAATGCTCAATACCCACAAGTCATAGCTACTCTCGCAGACTATGCAAACAGAGATTACTCCCACCCCAGCAGAAATTTCTACTGAAAAGTCTTACAGTGTTCCCCTTGAAATGTCTGTGTTCAAACACCCTGAACATCTTTCTATAAAGCAGATTTATGGATACTATTCCAGACCTGCTGATCAGAATTTCTTTGCAAAGAGCCAGGAACTTTGCATTTTTAATATTTATCTATATAATTTCTTTTAAGAAATAACAGCCTCGATCTTTGATTTCCAACATTTTTTATCCCAAAACTCCTTTGTTCAAATAAAATCTCACCTACAATTCCAGAAGGAAAAACAAAGAAAAATGGAACAGGTTAAAGTGGTGGGGATGCTAAGCCTGGGCACCAAACCAACTGCCCAATCTCCGTGAAACACTAGAGAGCAAAGACATTAAACTTCACATTTTGAAAACTATTGATCCCAGAGGTTATGGGAACTTCCCAGAAACTCTGAGGTTCTACCTCCCTAAAGAACAGAAAAATTGATGATGGGAAGATGTGGTTATCGGTGCCATCAGCCTAGAGCCCAGGACCCACCACAAACTGGACTAGGAAACCTGGGTCATGTTTTAAACACAAGAGATGGACCAACTAATATATGCCAAGCATTAAAGGTAGCTGAGTCCCACAGCAAGCCAGGCTCAGTGCCAGCTCGTCCTAGGATTGTTGAGAACTGAGGGATTAGGTTGTCCTGGTCCTCTCTAAGTCTCCAGTTCTGCAGGGTTCTCATCACACATGTCCTGGTGTGTTCTCCGTGTTCTTCTCCGTGTGCTCATTTTGGGCAGCTGCTCTGGTCTTATGTAAATTCTTGTGGTGTGGGTTAACCACAGACTGGAGATTGAGTAGTCAAAGTTGTGAAGACACAACTTCATGAGTTAGTGAGAAGATATACACAGAGGTTGGGAAATGGTGACTTCAGTTAACGTCTGATGTTTGAAGATTGGATTCAGGAGATATTTCAGCTGAGGTGGTATTGACAGCTATCACCTCAGTCACAGTGCAGCTTAGCATGGGAGAAGAAAAGAGACTCCTTTATATCTGAACATACTGACTGAGTACCAGGCCATACCACCCCGCAGCTTGCTGTGTTCCTGAGGTTGGCCACCTTCCAGCACAAGTCAACATTATTGCATTAATTTCCAGAAAGCTTTGGGCTGGAACTTTTACTGGTTAATGAAGTAATGTTTCTAAACTTACTTTGCAATATTTCAGGGATTATTGCCACACAGTAATGGGGGAGGCAGGCATCATATCCTCCTCATTCTTACACCCTAGGCTCAGCTTAACACAGAGTCACTGGAAGCAACACAGAGCAACTTATCCAAATATGTCAGATAAAGTCTATAATGCCGCCATTACAGCAATAGCTTTGTAGATGAAGTCTTTTATCCTCAGTAAAATTCAAGTGATTTGGCACAAAGTGTTTTTTCCTCCAGGTGTGCCATGGTTGTGCTGTAGCTTAACACTTGAGTAGATTATCATCGGTGCATGCAATGATGTTTATTGAATTTCATCCTTTGTTCTGGATCCTTCCAGCTCTGACATTCAATAGCAATCATGTTGTATTATGAGACCACTGAATGAAGAAAAAAGCAAAGAAAGAAGGCTATTCTTTTAAGTTATTTCTTATTTGAGGTGTTTCATTTGTAAACTACAGGGCATATCGTATTTATTTAACTTAATCAATCAGAGTGACACTTCATTAAATTAAGAAATTTAATTAACTAATGAAGATTTTACATGTCTTCTCTTTTTATGTTCATATTAAGGCAGGCCATTTTGATGGCAACTTTTATAGTTGTGATTAAATATTTCTAATAGATTTCGTTGAAATTTGCAAATAATAAGGAATATTTCATCTTTATTTTATCATTCATGACATATCCAATTTAGCCTTGAGGCTGTCACCCGGGAGTTCTGTGTCTTTTCTAATTTCTGTTCATACATCTGTGCTGTACTAAGGAAGGAGCTTGGTTACCAACACAACAATTTCATCCATGAAAGGCAGAGATGGGCCCACAGAGAAAGAGCTCCTTTCCCTGCTTTGATATGTGGGTAACATCACCCCAAGTGACCATCATGAGTGTATATCTCGCAGCTTAATCAGCATAAATCCAAATAGTGACAGTTTGGCATGTGTTCCCTTTTATGACTTTCTTAAGAGGTCATTCTGCTGATGTCTCTACACCCCAGTGGAGAGGGGCCTATACCTCTCAAGCAACAGTGTTAATTAACTGCTTGACATTGATTTTTAATAAGTTTATATTCACACAAAATACATCTTGTTCTTACCTTATATTTATTTGATTCTAGACCTGCCTTTGAGACCCACTCATTCATCCCGACATTTGTTTGCTGTGTATTACATTCTAAACCCTGGAATGGATGGAAACCAGGGCCAAGCAAAGCAGTTTACTCTCTACTCACAGAAGTCTCAGGATGGCGATTAAGCT
The DNA here is from genome assembly GCA_963573935.1 of Arctocebus calabarensis. Classification (NCBI taxonomy): domain Eukaryota; kingdom Metazoa; phylum Chordata; class Mammalia; order Primates; family Lorisidae; genus Arctocebus; species Arctocebus calabarensis. The sequence continues at coordinate 11,213 of CAUYON010049376.1, forward strand.
AGTCTACACATCTCTTTCTTCAGTTCTCCCTCACAGGGTGTGTTATCCAGCTCCATTACCATCCTGCTCTTGCTCCTTCCATTCGTGACAGTGACCTACCCACACCTGAAAGCCAGATCTTTGCCTGTTTTCTGCTGTGTCCAAAACAACATACCTGCCAACTCACAGGTACAGGGCTGAGACCCTGTCTGGGGCAGGTGCTTTATTACACACAGATGCACCAACTGGCACATTAAAGACTTGAGCCCCTGGCCTGCAGGAATGGGAAAAAATTGCCCTGTCCCTGGCCCACTATCCCAAGTTTACAGTGGTACTTTTGATTATCTTGGGTGGGCAGTGGTGTCTTTGCAGACTGCAACCCACATTGCTTTTACTATAATCTCCTGTCTCCTTCCACTCAGATATTAAAATCTCCCTTCCTGTGGGTGCCCTATCATGGACATTCATTTGGGAGACAACTTCACAGTCTGTATTCATTCTGAGTGGCCCACTCACATACCCTTTTGTTCAACTTTCTTTTCACCCATTTCAATCTTCTTTGCAGCTAAGCTGTTGGCAACTGTTTATGACTCAGTCTGGACATCTCACTTCTGGCACTGTGGATAGCCAAAGATACTATGCTGCATCCTCCTTGCTGGAGTATTTGCCTCTCCACTGTCCTTCAAGGTCAATGAAGGTTGTGGTGCTTCAGCATAACGTGAGGACACATCTGGAAAGCAGACTTCCCTTCCTTAGTCAACTTACCAGAAGAAATGCCATAGAAACCCACAGTCAAGGACCGACAGTGACAAGATGCTGCAACAGGGGTCGGTTTTGAAAGAATCTGCGCCACCTGCTTACCTATTTTTACCATCTATACCTGCCCAGGCTTTCTATTATATGCATTCTTCACTCGTTATGAGATTGCTCTGTGTGCAACCAATTGTGGGGCTCATTAAATGTAGCCCAGGGGTCAACAAACCACTTCTGAAGGGTCACATAGTAAGGACATATGGTCTCTCTTACAACTACTTAACTCTTGTTGTAGGTGAGAACAGCCAAAGACAATACTCAAATGCTTACGTGTGTCTGTGTTCCACTAAAATTTGACTCATAAAAGCAGGCAGTTGGCCCACAAGCTGGAGTTTACCAACCCCTAACATAGTCCTTTTTGTGACCAAATTTGAGTCAACAAATCAAGTGAACTACCACAGCCACCTCTAGATGCATCAGCAAACACACTGTGTGGAATGGCTAGTAAAAAAGAATTTGGCCCAGTGCATTGTTAAACCAGTCTCCTCGGTCTAACACTCATATAATCTACTGCCATTCATGTTCCCCTGGTTTCTGCCAATATTTATTAACACAATTTGGTGCAAGCTATTCCTGCCTAGGCCTTAATGTGCACCTGGTTCTCTAGAGCACATACAGATATGGACCTAGTGGCAACAGGGAGTGCTAATGGTGGGATTTGAAGAGATGGATAATCTACAATTAAGGCATTTACCCCAGGTAGCTTATCATAAGGCTTTTCAAGAAAAAGGAGAGTCTTCTAAGACACAGTGGGCCAAACTAATTTTATTAGCAAGGGAAATCCAAAGACACTTGGAAGTTTAAGAAGGCCAGTTTTATCAGGGTCCACTAAGATGTTCTCATTCCAAGATTTACTATCCTAACATTTCCATTGACTTCAACTGTCATCATAATTCAGTAACTTACACAAAAAAATTTTTGTTGATTTTTTTTATTAATATCATCCTTGTGGTTATTAAGAAATAAAAGCTTATTGAGTATCATTGTGAAGGATGTGTTACTTAGTTCAATGTAAGCATTTCACATTGAATAGTGAAGCAGTACTCTGAACCCATAAATGCATCAATGTACAAAGTTATGATTTAATAAAAAACGATTAAAAAAAGAAATAAAAGCTTATTTCAAGGTCATCTTGAAAGCTGTCTGATTCACAATCCGTGACTTGAACTGATAGTTAAAAGAACCAGAACTGGTCATTTTTTTTTCCCTGTAATTGCTCAAGTTCACTCAGGGACTTCACTCCACACCAGTCCATGTAGCCGCCATGACTACCATAGTGGTTAATACGGCAGCTACTTGAGTTTCAGAGGCATCTCCTTGGTGCACATTTCATCATGTTCAATCACAGGTGATAGCTCAGTTAATCAAGGTGTCATGGCATGGCACAGATTACTATTGATAACATTTGCTGGCAAAAAGGAATAAATTCAAAAAAAGAATACTTTTTTATAAAAGAATAATTGGTAAAAAAAATAAATTGGCAAGAAAAGAATAAATTTTTTAAAAAGATAGCACTACACTCAAAGTCAAAAATATAATCAAACCAATTCCCAAATTCCATCTTTCTGTCTCTACCTCCTGAGACTACTTCTAATAACAATTCTATACCAATCTGGGTCCAATTAGGAAATAGAAACCAAACAGTTATTTGAACAGAGAAGAATTAATATAAGAACTTATTAGCTATAATAACAGTTATAGTTAATCCATGAAAGAGTAAGGAGAGCACTGCACAAAATTCCCTAAAATGATGGACAGTATCCAAAAAAAAGAGAAGCAAACTTGAGGGCACAGGGCTCCCTCCCAGGATGGATCCGCCTCTTTGAAGAAGGTGGGATTTGCATTCTGTTGACTGTATGGAGGTTCCCTGGGTTGCCCAGGTCAGAGCTGGTCCATAGATACTGAGCTGAGGGAAAATGGCAAAAAGCAATATCCCTCCCAGGCGGACGGGCACAGTGAGTAGAGCCCAACAGACAGAAAGGGAAAGCAAGAAATGCACTTGTAGGGTGAGTGTGGGCCAAAGGTGGCAGACACAGAACAGTGACTGGCAGGCAGGGCGCCCTCCATGGTGCAGGCAGGGCTGGGAAGTCTGCTATCCAAGTGCCTGTGAGAATCGCTGAGGACCCACCACAGGGGTACCATGGACAGCCAACAGCACCTGGTTCACAGGGGAGCCACCAAAACTGGATGGGAGTAGTGAGCCATCAGGGGCTTCCCCTTAAATTAAATGCTGGCAGCTGAATTGTAGGAACAAGAAACAGCACGTCAGTATCAAGACAAGAAGCCCTTCCTCCTGGTGTGTGTCCCGTTACAGCCCTCTACTGAGAGCGCTAAACATTTCACCAACTGGCAAAGGAGATGTTTTCAGAGTCCCGTTCTATCACCACAGAGCAAGGAAAGAAAAGTGGATCTGCAGCCAAGGGGCAATGGATTGCTATTTGGCACAGTAGCATCAATTATCAGGATAATGATTAATGTTTCACAGAGTCTTTATCTAGTCCTTTCAATTATTAACTTTATTTAAAGGGGGAGGAAATTCAGGTTCAAAGGAGTTGATTAATTCAGAGTCCCACAGCTAGTAAAGAGGGTAGCATTCAAAGGAGATTTTCGGATGCAACATGAATTCTTCCTTCCGAACTCACTGACTTGCCCTGGGGGGAACTACAAGGAATGGAGAATTCATTGATTATTTTGTTAGACCAGTATTTATGAACAGTGACTATGTGGCAGGCCTGGAGTCAGGTACTGGATCTTCAGGGGAGATAAAAGAGACGTGGTCTCTGCCCTCATGTAGAGCAATGTCAGCAAATTTTATATTAAAAGATAAATATTAATATTAATATTTGAGGCATTGCAGGGCCAAGAAGAAAAAACGAGGATATTATGTGCATGCTTATATATACATTTGAAAGGTAAGGACTTAAAATGTGGAAATCATCGTTAACTGTTCAGCAGTGTTGGCCATAATAACAGTTTGTTGCACTGATGAACATTTTGTTGATCCCTGGTCTAGACAAGGAGATAAACAAAAAATAAATACCCAGGTGAGCACAAAGTGCCAGGAGGGCCCAGACAAAAAGAAACATTCCTGGAGGAGACACTAAGTAAGACTGAGAACCAGAAGATGTTCATCAGGATTGAGGAAGGACATTGTAACCAAGACCTGAAGAAGGAGGTGTTAGCTGGACAAACAGCTGAGGATGGAGCATTCTGGGCAAAAAGGAAAAGGCTATGGATGTAATGGGGAAGGTGGGCCAGATCATGCGGGGTCTGGTGAAGAGAGCAGACTGGAGGACGCCGTGCTGGGAGCAAGCAGAGTGCCCGGGGCTGGAAGAGAGGAGGGCAGCAAGAGCGAGGGCAGCAGCCTGAATCCGTGGCAGGGACCTCACAACCTCCCAGCTGCACCATGCAATGCTATTATGCGTGTCAACCTTCAGGGGAGGCCCTGCCGCTCTCGCCCCCAACCCTCACCAGCAAACATTCCTTTAGGTCTATACTTTGATGCATTCAAAGAGAATTCAAACCATCTTTGCCTTTCATAATTTAATCTGTTGCTCAGGCCTGTCAGAAAGTGCCAGAGAGCAACTGATGGCTTCCCCCTGTAGTCCTCGGTCCTGGAGCAGAAGGACCCAGAAGCAGCGGACAGGAGACCTGGGACTCTGCTCTGACTCCCCCTGGGTTTCATGTTTCACCTTTGCACCTGGGTTCTTCGGATTAAATTGGTTACAGAAACAGGATAATGTCACAGTTAAGAGCACAGGCTCTGGAATGGAGTACTTTGGGTTCATGTCTTGTCTCTTCCAGCTGCATCATTCACTTCTGTCCCCTCATGTCCCCATCCTGAGGATGGGATCATTATCGTACCAAGCCGGTAGGACTACTGAGAGTGTGTGCTGGCTGTGGGAAAGCATGTGAGCAGCACACAGAGCCCCTCTGTAACTATGATATGGGCAGGCATTTTAACAACTAACTGTAGTTTTTAGTTGGCATATAATAACTCTACATATTTATGAGGTTCACAGTGATGTTTTGATATATGTGGATGATAGGACTGGAAGATAACCCACAGATGAAGTCCACCTCTACATCCAGACCAGGGTAATTAATATATCCATCATCTTGAACATTGATTTTATCATTTCTTTGTGTTCGGAACATTCACTATCCTCCTTCTAGCTATTTGAATGCATATCATAGATTATTGTCAACTATAGTCACCCTACATTGCTATGGAACACTAGAACTTTCCATCATTCTATTCTATGGACAGTGTATTTTAGGCACAGGACAATGTCTCTTGCTTGACATGGTGTGGCAGAGCAGGTTCTCAAATTCAGGTCTTCGCACTCTCAGACTCATGCTCCCCAATACTATGCCCTGGCATGATGACTTGGGGCAAGATGCTTCAGCCTGGGGAGCTCTGTTTACCGAACAGTAAGGTAAAGGGTGAGGACGAACATCGCTACAATCTCTTTTCGTCCTTCTGTCCACATGCTTGCAATCCATTCTGGTCATTTTCACACTGATTCTGGTTCTGTTGCCGTGATCTACCCAGATTGCCGTGGGGACTTTCGATGGGGACCGGGCCCAGCCTCCTGCTAAGTGCCAGCACTTTCCCAGGGAAGGTCTGTATCAGCTGCCAGCCCCTGCTCTGTGTGCCTGTAAGTTACCTTGTCACATAAAATTCTCCTTCTGACACTGTTTCCCTTTAGAAAGAAAGTAAATCATAACTTTTCACTTAGGCATTTCTGCTTCGAGTCAGACCTGCTTTAGCCTGAAGTTGAAAAAGAGTGTATTTGGTTGGATCACATTTCAACTCAGTCTAATAGATATTTGCTTAAGGGGAAAAAAGGTTAAAGAAAAAAGGGAAATGTCAAAATGGAATAATAAAATGGTCTATAAACAGAAGCAGGTTTTCTGTGATACGTTACCCCGATAAAGCCGATAATGGTTCCCAAATGCACCATGCTGGGCTGATGCCAGGCTGGGTGGTGGGGGATTCTGGGTTATTTTTAATTTTACTGTTGCCAAACCATGACCTCATCCTGATGGAATTCTCTCCCACCAAAAAGCTGTATCGAGTTATTTGTCGGCCGAAATTCATTTGTATGTGGATTCATCGGAAACATGTGTGGCCACAGAAGTAGCCAAGAGGGAAATCTGGGGGAGGAGAGAGAGGAATTTTCAAGGAAACCCTTCCCTTTGCTTTAATGTAACAAGCCGGCCCTGCGGGGCCTCAGGCCTTTGACAGTGTTGGTCTTGGGCTGCTGCTCTCTGTGACTTCCCTGTGCCCTCCGCAATTCTGATCAGACTCCCTTCTCTCCAGCAGAAGAAAGAATGGTCTTCTTCCCTCACTGGGCACAGCCCCTGAGGACATCCTGTGGCTTGGACTCACGTGTGACAGTGTAGGGTCCTTTGCCTACACCCAGCCAGTTTACATGGTGCAGAAATGACAACAGCACTGGATGCTCTTTATTAAGCACTTGGTGGAAGTGCTTTCAAACATTAGCTCTGATCTTCACAACCAAGCATATGATATGGCCAGTCTCCATTCCACAGACAAAAATACTGAGGCTGTGGATGTTAACTCCTTAAGAGCACATGGGTATTTAGTGGCTTAATCAAATTTCAAGGCCAAGTCTGTTTTATATAAAGCTTACCCTCTAATCACAATACTTCTACAAACAGAAGTCTTAAAAGGATTTACAGAAGAGAAAGATACTTTAGACTGGAAGAGCAGGGAAGGCTTCATGTAGGAGGTGTCATCTGAGCAAGATGTGACAAAATATTTGGACAAAGAGAGATATACTCCAGACAGAATAAAAGTCAGGAAGAAAGGGAAGGAAGTCATCTCATGTGTCATCCATCACTTAGTCCCCTGGATTATTTTTGTGCCCACCCTATCAGCCTGCTACCCAGACCCCTCTCTCCTGACTGCCCCCAAGGTCTCCCATGCTGTCCCTTTCCACTCTGAGGAAAAGTCAGGAAGAATCCCACCCCCACTTCAGTAAAATGAGGGCTGACTGCTTCAAGGAGTGAAGAGACTGCTTTGACTCCTGAAGGCGAAGTAGGAAATATCTCCTGAGCTTCCAGTGTGTAGAGCAGCTGATTTTTAGATGATTGGACAGGCTTGACCTGAGGGAACATGACAATTCAATGACAAGTCTTGAAAAGGAAAGTGCCATGAGCCATCGTCTGGCCTCAGAGTGGAAAGGGACAGCATGGGAGACCTTGGGGGCAGTCAGGAGAGAGGGGTCTGGGTAGCAGGCTGATAGGGTGGGCACAAAAATAATCCAGGGGACTTAGTGATGGATGACACATGAGATGAAAAGGGAGAGAGCCAGTCAGAGCGAATGCTAGTTGCTGGTCTAAGTGACTGTGTGGTATGCAAGACCACTTGTAGAAGGGGGATGGAGCTGTGGGCTAAATGCTCTGGGACATGTTCAGCTTGGGCTATGTTATTTCTGTCACGCCAGCTCTTACATGGATGGATTGAACATGCTCCTCTTTGCCCACCCTCTCCCCCAGCACACAGCACAGTCCTCAGCGAGTAGAACATGTTCAGGGGAAAGCACACATGGCTAGACTGGCACCACTGTCTGTGGCCCCTGTGGCCTGACAGAATTGACCACCAACAGAGGAGGAACTGCCAAATGCAGACCACACAAGCACCACAGCAGAATCTAACACCATGCTCTACATACCCAGAGGAGCAGCTGTCTCAGACTGTCACATGGCAGCATTTTGGGTAGGAAGAGATCTGGCACCAGCATGGGACCCTGCCTGTTGCCATTGCCAGTGTAGAGATGGACCCATGCTACCAACCAGTCATCATGACCAAGGGGAAATCATCCTGTGAGATCAGGATTGATCAAAAGACCAGGAGAAAATCCTGTTCAGAACAGATGGGAGGTAGAATCTGTTTTGCTTTTCAATCAAGCCCTTTTTCTTGCACAAAGCAACCTGGTAGGAATTTAATTGTTCTATTGTCTTCTCCAAAATGGAGACTCTAATATTAGAGAGAATAGTTTCCCATAAGAACAATGATTTGTGTGTCTGGGAAAATCATAATTTTTTTCTAGTGTCTGCTAAAATAAGCATCATAAATATTGCATATATCACAGAGGCTTGGAAAAGCAGGATCGAGTATCTCCTTATGTCCCTGTTGGACAGAGCCTTTTATTCCTTGGCTCTCTTGTCTGTGTCCATAGGCAGACAGGGTGTGTCTTGCTCATGGCTTGTGGTCTCCTGTTTCCAGGGCCATGTTTACCCATAGGACCCCATAGGGCCATGTAAACCAGACAGAAAGAACAGAGTTGATAAAGACACACCTGTCTTGGAGCTCTCAATTTCTAAGACGGCATGCTCCATTTTGAACTTGAGAGTCTCTATTTCTGGAAAGTCACAAGTATAAGCCCCATGACATGGAGCTTTTCAAATGCTAACTACATAAAGAAAGTAGGACAATGAGCCTCCTCCATCACTATTTTTTCCTATTTCAGCTTCATCTATAACTCCCCACACACTTTTACTCACTATGTTTGTTTCCCCAAATTGTGATTTGATGGTGCCAGGCAACACATGACAGCAGATCTCAGCAGAATTATAGGAGGCTCTGCTGCTTCTGGATTAGGAGACTTTGATGGCAAATGTCATATTTACCTTCCCACCTCCAGGGCTTGCACAGGACTGAGTATGCAACTGGCTTTCAAAGAATGACGCCAAGACCCCTCACCAGGCCTGAGATTTTGGAAACATCCTTGGATCCCTTCCTCCCCATAGTTCTCACCTGCAAAGTAGGAACAAGGAAATCCATCTGATAGAGCAGTGATGAGCATTAAATCAATGTACGGAATCGATTTACTGCAAAGCTAAGCCCACAGCAAGCTCAGCAATGCTGCTTGTCTTCCTTGTCTTTGGCTGTAAGAGTCCAGGTCCTCCTAAGATAGAGAAAGTAAGAAAAGTCTGTAGAAAAGAAAAGCAGGGTTGAATTAATGAGAAATAAAGGAAGAAGAGGCAAGAGAAAAAAATCAATATGGAGTTAATAGAAGGAAAGCAACAGGCAAGAGCTCTCCCAAGGACCTTAAAATCCAGCTCTATGGCAGCCCCATGGAAGAACGTTGCACACCAGAAGATGTTGCTCTTGAGTTCCCTGTGTCCCCTGTTGAAAGAAGGCCAGAGGGCTTGGCACTGTTTGCCCCAGGTAGTTCTCCTATCTCCCCTTATCCCACTACAGCCCTCAGGGTCTCTACAACCCTTCCCCAATTGTCCTTCCAGAACTTGCTCCCTAGAGAGTATCTGGGGACATGCCATATTGGAGTGTGAAGGGAGGTGGGCTCTGAGGCATCCAGGGAGGGGAGAGATGTGCATTCCCTTTCATCTGGTCTGGTGAGGTCTTAGGCATAGACCATCAGAGCACAGTGTGATGTAAACCATGGCAGAGCTCAGCTACTGAGAGGTGGCTATGGACAGGGGCTCATCATCAGAAAAGACTTCTCTAGGAGATTAGGAGAAGTTAAGCTGTTGAGTTGTGAGTAAAGGTTTGCCCACTAGAGAGAGTACTGAAAGGATCTATTTCCAGAAGCAGTAAAAGTCTTATATTTGATTAGCCCATGGGTGAAACCATTTTTTTAAACTACATGCACATACTCTCATTAGCTGAAAAAAACACATATACAATCACCCCTACACACAGACCATAAATTCTGTTCCTCACCATCCACACTAGCCTTGGGTAACCTAGAACTGCTTCTACATCCTACAGATTAGACAACTGAGCTTAGTGCCTTGTGAGACTGCAACTCCCCTGGTTCCAGCTCACGGGTTGCCTGCAGCTTGGCTGTCAGGAACACCTCTGTGAAGTAAGCCTGGCTCTAGAGCCCGCACCCAGTACTTTTTGCCCTGTAATTACCTGTGACCTTGTCACCTATTCCTCTAGTCTGCAAGTTCCTCCATGGTGGGAATCATTAATCTCTACATCCCCTGCCACCAACACAGGGTTCTAGTAAAATGTTGATGTAAACAAACATTTGTTGGATTTAAAGTAACTGAGCCTTAACCCAAGGCTAAAAAGTGAAAACTGCAACAGTCACCAGATGGTCTGCATTCTTCTGGCAAACAGCGCCATGTGAAGAACACCCAAATATGTGGCTGGCTTTTGCATATTCCGTCCAGATGTCTGGCTTCAGGTAGAAGCAGACAAGGAAATCCTTAATGAACAGATGAGTGTTTCTTACTATGTCTAACCTCCAGGCCGCCCTCTTGTCTCCTGTACAAGAGGCTGCAGCTAACTCAACATTCTTCAACAGGCAAACAAAAAAAAAAAGTGCCCTGGTTGGGACATAAGAAATGAGGGAAAGGGAGGGAGAGCAGAGGTCACCCAAGCCCCTGGGGCAGGAGAGCGCTTGTCATGTTGGAGGGAGATAAAGAAGGTGTGGGCCGCTGAATGTGGGCACAAGACAGTAGGTGGGAGACCAAGGAGTAAGGTCTGGGTCAGGGCAGAGCTGCCTGCCTGTGCCTTACCGGTCATTGTAGGAACTAAGGCTTTTACTCTGAGTGAAATGTGAGTTTTGAGCAGACCTAAAAATCAATCGCATAGGATAAATTACATTTTCAGGAGAACACTCTGACATCTTTGAGCCTAGCCTGCAAGGTGGAGCAGGGGAAGGAAAGCAAAGTGGCAAGTGGCCTTAGGAGGCCACAACCGCCATCCAGGTAAGAGGTGGCAGTGGCTTGGACTGAAGCAGTTGTGGCCGGAGCAGTGAGAGATAGATAGATTCTGGATGAATTCTGCCTTCCACTTCCAGCTCGTGGTTGGACTCCAGACAAGTGCCCAGGCAGAAACACCGTTGCATGCCTGAAATCGCACAGTAGGGCGGCAACATTTTATAATCCTCAATAAATGAGCACGCAGACAAATGCATCAGTTCGAAGGAAGAAGGGCTGTCCTTGGAAAAAAAGAAAAAAAGAGAGCTAGTAGAAGTCATTTGTTGATGCTTTTTTCAGTTTGAGCAGGAGACATAACCAGGATACAAGTGGGAATTTTGATCCTCTGAATATAATTTAAGAGAGAGGCCAATACACATAGGAAATTCAGGTGGCAGTGAGGGACAAAGGACTGATTGGGACAGAAACCACCAGAGAGGGAGGCATCCAGGGGAAACCACAAGGCAGTGGGCTCTCACAGGATGGGGTTCCCACAGGTCGAGGATTGAGGATCTGATCTCCAAAGCTCATTCAGATGCACCCCCACCCCAATGTGTCTGCACATCCTGGGCTCCTCCAGGAGGTTCAACCCTCCCAAGTCTGGTACAATGTCGGGTTCTCGCCCCCTCCCCCAGCTGAGTACAGTTGCCAGGAGCAGCGTATTCTGTACAGAGCACATAGTGGTTCCATCCACTCTCTGCTTCCAACGTAAAGCACCCCAGTGCGGCAGCAGTTAGATTCTTCATTTTACAAAAGAAACGGAGACGAGGTAGTAGGAACATAGGAATAATCATACAGCAAGTTAAGGAGACTCAGCCTGCCTGTACATCAAAGCCTGCTCTCTTCAAGACTATGTGGGTCTCCCTGCAGGAGAAGCAGGTTTGTCTGGCTTCAAGGCTAATGCGGGGAATTCGGAGGTTGGGTGTGAGCACCCACCTTCATGGAGGTCCGAAGGGAAGGCAGTGGCCCCCAGTCATTCCTCTCGCCACCACAGGCCTGGCGAAGGCAGCTGGTGTGCTTTTTCTCTTGCCTGACTTTCTAGAGATACAAGCTAGCTCCATTTCAAGGAGCCCTTCTGAGAGCTGTAATACTCCTAGAAGAAAAGCTGCTAACTTGGCTGCACACAAACCACCTGGGCAGCTTGAGTAAATACCGATGCCCAGTATATCCCAGGAGTCTTTCCTTTAATTGTTCTGAGACAGTGGAGAGTTAAGGTGAAAAAACAGCACTGCAGGAGTTCTAAGCAGGAGAACCAAGCAGGAGTTAGGACAACTGAAATCCTTAATTATGCATATATTCATTAATACATAAGCTATTATAAATACTGTTGCAATTTTAACATCCAAAAATGTAACAGTTTTTTTGACTATCTTGTATCCTTCTGGGAGCATGAATTTTCAAGAACAGAATTAACTTACTGAATTAGCAAAATTAGCTGATTAAAGAGTACGAACAATTTTAGAGCTCTTGATATATATTGATGACTTGTCCTCCAAAAAGATTGCCCCCATTTTTGTTCTTTTATTTTTTTAAATGAAATTTACTAAATGTAGAATATAAATGTCTTAACACAATAACTAAGAAAATACCGTGAAGGCCATGTTAACTAGTTAGATAAAAATATTTCAAATTGTATATAAAACCAGCACATTGTACCCCACGATTGCACTTATGTCCACAGCTATGATTTAATTAAAAAAAAAAAAAAGGAATGTCTATATCCAATTTCCAAATGGCCAGAGCTGTTCATTCATGGAATGTGTAGTGAGTTCCTTGTTATTGCAGGTATTCAAGCATATCTAAAGAGTACTCTGCCACTCCTGAGTTTGGCTAGAAAGTGTAGGGCACAGAGCAAGCGTGTCTGTGATATGGCACCCTGGTCTTGACTATTTACTACTGCCAGGAGAGCACATGGCCACAGGGCGTGGTGAACAGGTCTACGGTGAACAGGAGTTTATCCTGTGAAGTTCTCAGGAATGGATGGCACCCACTAACCAACAGGAGACACTGATGGGGTCTGTGCACATGACAGTGACAATGATCAGGACAATGAGGGTGATGAAATACGAAGGAACATGATGAGCTTTCCAAGAGACTTCACTAGGCTGATGCCCCCTTTCAGCAAGGAGGCACATCCTTGTTATTACCATTATTAATTAGAGGATACTTTCCTCCTTCACGTCATGCAGGGGGGATTAAACAGTGAGAAAATGATAATCATGATCATTTCAAAAACAGTGCTGAGAGCAATAATCTGCTGGGGACCTTCTATGTGCTGGAAATTTTATCTTTACGCAGCATTTTAATAATTGGTTAAGCAGTTTTATCTTCAAAAAAAAAGAATGAAACAAACTTTTAAAATAGAGACTTCATTATAAATGAATTAAAAGGTCTTTCATTTTTGTCTAAGAACAAGGAGGAAGTAAAATGTGGATTTTTTTTTTGTAAGTAAATTGAATTTCACTCTGTAACCTTGAGGTCTTGTAATTTAAAATATTGAGGTAGTAAATGTTTTGTGATATAATTAAGAGGAATTTATAATATTTTTTAAAACAAGGTTCAATTCCATCTTTACAATTTTCCAATCAGATCTGAAGTTGAAGATACCGGGGCAGCCTTCAGAGGCTCTGGTTTTCGGGTTTTCCCTCTGCCCTTCAGGAAGTTTCATTATTGACTCCAGATTCCGGTAAATCCCCAGAGTCCAGGCGTTTCACATGTCTGTGGTAGGGAGAGACAAAAAGCCTGTTTCCCAGGCCAGGTTCTGTTTACACTTCCTTGATCAGGGATAATGATTTGTTTACAGGAGACATTCCATCTTCATTAAACTCACTTCTGGACAATCAATAAAGAGACTGAAATGACAGGGTGCATGTGTGTTTGAAGTCACGCATCCTGCCTTGCTCAAGAGGGACCAAGGCTCAGCTAAGACTTTCTTGTACTGACACCCAGGATCAGGATATTAAAAGTTCTATTTGAATTAAGAAAGGATGACCTTTCCCCAAAGGAGTGTAAATTCTCAACAAATGACTTTGCTAATTATTAATATCTGCTTCCTATATGTCAGAAAGGGACCAGACTTACCTAGGATATTTCATATATAATGCAGCCTGCCTTCCATCCTCCTTTAAAAGGAGTAGGGCGCCAGCCTCATATGCTAGAGGTGACAAGTTCAAACCCAGGCCTGGCCAAAAACTGCAAAAAAAAAAAAAAAAAAATATATATATATATATATTTGAATGTGTTTAACACATTAGTGGCACTTTTGAACTTAGGTGCTCATCTTTGCAAGCTCAGTACAGAAAAATATCCACCTACCTTAATTGGCTGATATACTTTATAAATTTCAAGGCTCATGTTCTAATTTAAGATGAAATCAGAATGAAATAATTTATACTTATCTTTCCATAGAAAATCAAGGTTTTTTTAACATCTAGGCATAACAATTTTAAAGCCTCTCATATACGGAGTGACTTTTTTAAAACTACATAATGTTAAAAAAAAATAAGTACAATGTAGTTCCTTTATCATTAATTACTGGTTTGTCCTCTCTAGCTTTTCTTCTCCAAGCTGAAGTATCATTCTTCCTTCTAACTCGCCTTTGACCTCCTCATTCCCTATCTTATTTATTATAGCATTCTAGTGGGGGCACAGTTGTAGCTCACTGGGGATTTAATTTGTGCCCCTCCAATGATGATTAACGCAGAGCATCTCTTCATGTGCTTTTCTCCTGTGTTTTCTTCTAAAAATTTTTATTATTTTAGCTCTTGCCTGGAAGTATATGATCCATTTAGAGTTAATTTTTGTATATGCTTTGAGGTGAAGGTCTAAGTTCATCTTTTATGTGAATATACAATTGTTCGTTCATCATTTCTGAAACAGACTATCTTTTCTCCAGGAACTGTCTTGGCAACTGCCAGCTGTCAGATTTGTCAAAAAACCTAGCTGATTGAAAACATAATGCTTTATTTCAGCAATCTAGATCTATGTCCCTCTCTACAAGTATCACACTATCTCCATTACTGCAGCTTTGTAAAAGTTTTAGAGTTGAAAGTGAAAGTCCTCCCACTTTGTTCTTTTCTTTTTCAAAATTGTTCATCTATTCCATGCGCATTTTCATATACACTTGAGGGTCTGCAAAAAATGTCTACTAGAACTTTGGCGAGAATTGTGTTGGAGCTAGGGAGGTCAATTTAGGAAGCTTTGTCATCTTAACAATGCTGGGTTTTCCAATCTATAAACAGAGCATGTGTCCCCATGAATTTAAATCTTTAATATCTATAATCAAAATTTTGTAATTTTCAATGTACACGTTTTGCACTCCATTTGTTAAAGTTTTCCTCTTTTTATATTATTGCTTTTTGATGTCATTATGAATGAAATACCTTGAATTAAAAGCCCACTGACTCTGGCATGCCTGTCACTTGCTTTCCTCACTAATCAGTAGCCACCAAATAGTATATTTTCCTTATTTGAGTTTTAAAAGGGCCCTTGACTTGTGTCTGTCTAACTCCCATCCTCCCATGTCAAGGTAACAGAAGCAAGCAATGTGTGTAGGGAGAGGAAGGGTGATATCATATCTCCTCTTTCTGCCTTTTCTGACTCTTCATTCACAAGCCAAAAGCAGAAAGAACATAGAAAAGTTTTATTATCCATGATTCTGTGGGTACAATTACTCATTTCTGTTCTCCTTCCCTCTGGCTTGTAATGCTTCAGGAGCAGGAAGCCAACGAGTCAATGGCAGAAGGTGACACATATACACTGAAGCCCCTGACTAGTGAGGGACCAACTCTCCATAGCACCACAGAGTGGCCATCTCAGTCACTTTACTACTTAGTTCAGGCTTCTCTCCTTCAGTCTGGTTAATATTCTACTTTTGCCAGTGGGCCTCCCCTCCAGAGTGCTTTGGTGAAAAGATGCTAATCAAGAGTCAGGGAATCTGGCTGTAAACCTTGACTGAGCTCTCTTAGGCAGGTGAGCCAGAAGAAGAGACTTCACTGCTTCAATTCAATGGATGTGCTTAGGTGTGACATCCTCAGGTTCAAATGCACAGATCAATGCAGTAAGAAAGGGCAGGGGTTTTCCATGTCTCGCAGGAGGCAGGAAGTATTTGAACCAGTTGTATGGGCAATAATAACCCAGGGTCAGAAGGACAGAGACTCCCTTGACTTTGTGTCCATCCTGAAAACCCCACTGAAGCAGTTCTCTGAACTCTTTTTCTCTTTATGCATGGACTAGCTGTTAGGCCTAGTGGGCCTAGGCTAAGACACAAAGGTGTCAGGTCTAGGCTATAATGGAAAAATACCAGTTAACCCCTGGTAAATTTCTGGACAGCCAGGTTTCAAAAATATATATATATATGAAATAAGTCCAGTTCACTCCCAAGATAGATGGGAAAGTACTAATTAATTTCTTGCTTCTAGTTCACTACAAGTTTCTTGCTTAGCTAACTCCCTGGAAAACAGGCCGGGAGGAACCAACTGTTCCCAGGCTGACTTTTAAACGATATCAGGTAGGGAATATACTGAAATTAAGATGTATGGGAGAAAAGTACTGAAACTAAGATGTATAGGGGGAAAATATTAAAACAAAGATGTATGATGTATGATTAACTAACTGCAAAATTCTGCTTCCATACAATGCTTACTTGCTATTCTATCTGGTTGCACCTGGACAGCCTATGTGCCAACCAGGATGCAGACCAAGACTTAAAAATCTAACCCGTTAAACACTCAGGACTGCTCTCAGAAACCCCATGTTGGGACACTGAGGCAGTCACTGGCTGGCTCTTCAATAAAAGGACTCCTGTTTAAATTTAACTTGTTTGGCAGTGTGCTTTTTGTGGAACTCCTGGACACAATATAACTTCCATTGATGTAGGTCTGAAAAATATGTTTCAATAAAAAGAAATCTCATGAGTAGCAGATGACCTAGTACTGAGAGAGTGTCCTGTGGGTGCCTTCAACCCCACCTAGGCATAGCACCCAGGTAGCTCACAGTCTAAAAGGCCCCAGGGATCAAGGGCATTAACTGCAGCCAGGGGCAAGTTGGTAGCCTTCATGGCTGAGCAATCATTTTATGTTTTGACCAATGGAATTATCCTACTGAGAACAATTAATGTGCCTTTTTTAGATCTAAATTAATGAGGGCCTGATCCATTCCTTGGCAGCCAGGCCGAAGAGATCCTTGTACCCAGTGACAATCAGGAACAATGCCAATCTTGGCTCTGTGCCTACTGGGCCAAAAGCATCATACCCAGCGGAAGGCACCTTGGGGTTCATATCAAACTGCAAGCCTACATATGGATAGTAAAATCCCGTTGCATGGGGACATTGCAACTGAGATTAAGCAGCAAAGGCCAAGAATCAAAGATTAGCTTCTGGGAACTGGAAACGACACTCTGGTTTAAAGAAATGTGGCTAAGATCATACGAATGGTCAGATATGAAGTCACGGTTCTAACTGAAGTCTTTATGACGACAAACCTGCATTTTTTTCCTTTGTCACAATCTATCATCAAAAGGAAAGTGGTACTGAGGTGTGAGGCAAACTTGGTTCTTGCTGAGCCGGTGCTCAGAGGTCTAAGCTCCTTTGAAGTCACACGAAAACTCAGGCTCATCACTCTTGAGTCAGGAGACAGCCTCACCAGCAAGGCTGAAAACCTCAGCACTTCACTCTTGACCAGGAGAAACAGTAGGAATGAATACTGTCTGTTAAGAGATATGGATCCTAATGCTGGCTCCACCATCAACCAACTGACCCTAAATAAGACATTTCAACCACCTCATCCCACTCTCCTTACTTACAAATTAGTGATATTAACGTGTCCTTCATCCTTATCTGCTAATGTATTTAAAAGATAATACCTGGAGAGGGAGGGAGGGAGTCAGTGAGATTCTATGATACATAACATTTCTTTTCTATAATCCTGGTTTTATCAAAATTTCTGATTGGCCACAGGAAAATCACCCTTTTTCCCTGAACTCCAGTCTTCTTAACTGTATGAGGTTGAACAAGTAAGTTCACAAACTCATCCTAGAAGAAGCACTATTTATCTCCTTGCTGAGTATCACTATGCTCCCCTTCTATGTACTTTCTTTGGGAAGCTGTGCACCAATGCCAGCACCTAGTCCATCCTTCAAAGCACTTTTTCTAAGATGCATTCATGAATGTAATTGTCAGACATCATACAACCACTGCTCTGATGGCCATTCCAGATGAAGAGTTCCAAAATGACTTTAAGGGTGGACTAGACACTCGCATTGGTGTATAGCTTCCCAAGAGGAGTATTTCGAAGGTGATCATGTGATATTCAGCAATAAGGTGTATAGCACTTTTTTCTAGGATGACTTCATGAACTTAATTATCAGACCCCATATAATAGAGGAAGTGATTCGAATGCCTTTTAGGGATCATCTTATTCTAAGAGTTCATGACCTTTGGCCTCCGATGGGTCCTATTTCTTTGGCTAATTCTAGCATATTCTGCCCTTTCACTCTGCATTAATATGGATACCCTCCAAAGAAGGTTGGATAAGTTTTCCCATTGGAACTTTCAGTGCAGAAGAGAGAGGGTGAGGGTCTCATTGGTTTCTCTGGACAGCCGGTTTTATTGCATCTGACGGGCGAGGGTGGTACAATGCCCACCGAAAGCCACAGATTTTGCTTGGAGTTCAGGGAGCAAAATCAGATCCATTGGCTCCAATACATGTTTGCCAGAATCTGGGTGGATGGAGTGGGGCAGGGAAATATCATTTAAATAGCCTAGAACTAAAAACACCAGATCTCCAATGGGCTGAAAGTGTGGGTCATTCTTGAGATAATAATGTTCCCCCCACTGAAAAGAATAATAATCAAAGAAACACAGATTGGAGGACTAGGCAGAGTTGGACTGGAGTCCCAGGGCTCCCGCACACCAGCTGTGCAGCCTTGAGCAGGACTTTCAGCTTTTCTATCTGCTGTGACAGGGCAGCTGTGAAACAAAGCTCATTCTTTATTTATTTACTTTGGTGAAAAGTAAACAGGTCTTCTCTATCTAGATGACTCAGGGGTCTTGTCTACCTCAGTTAGCTAAATAGCTTCCTTTGCTTGGGTAAAAACTAGATAATTTATCCTCAATTGTACTGGGAAAAGTGACTTTGGGGACGTTTTCTGATCTAACAAAGCTGGACCTTGGTTGGTAGAGTTGACTAATGAAAAAGCAGTGGACACATTTTCACAAGTGTCAAGGAATCATCTGAAAATAAAGAGACTGGGATTCTAACTTCTTTTTTAAGAATGATTCTTTGGGGCGGTGCCTGTGGCTCAAGGAGTAGGGCGCAGGCCCCATAAACCATAGGTGGTGGGTTCAAAACCCAGCCCTGGTCAAAAACTGCAAAAAAAAAAAGAATGACGCTTCAGGCAGCGCCTGTGCTCAAGGAGTAGGGCGCCGCCCCCATATACCGGCGATGACTGGTGTAAGTCCAGCCCTGGCCAAAACTGCAAAAAAAAAGATAAATAAATAAAGACTCTTACTGTATCCTCTCTGGAAATGGGATAGCCCCTACTGCAGTCCACTGTCAGGAGGGTAGGGGGATCTTGGTGGTCCAGGCTCAATGCTAGTTGTGTTTTGAAGTAAAGATGGGATCTTGTAGGACATGTGACTGAGGATGGATGGAACCCCTCCACGCCCAGCTCTGGTGGCCCAGGAGATGGCATTTAGTTATAATGCCCGAGCATGAATTAGAAACTATAAGAGCCGTGAACTTGGGAGCACTGAGCCAAGCAGGCTCAGGCCAGTAAGAACATCACAGAAACAGTACATGTGTCTGCCCAGGCCGGTTTCCATGCAAGTCCACTCTGCAGCTGGCCAGACCCAGATCCCTTTTCCTCTGGCATTTGAAGTAGAACTGACCCTTTCCGCCAGAGGAAGAAGGTTTTTTGAGAAGTTGTTGGACAACTGGAGGTGGAGCAGCAGTTGGCTTTGAAAGAGAGATAAAGCACCTCCTGTTATGGTGGGCTGATGGAGGTGATAGATTAACTGGAAAAATTAGACAAATTTATGTACGATCTCAAGCTGGTGAAGTAGTTTCTACCAATCGCTTGGCCAATGGGATTCCTCCAATTTGCCAACACAGGCATGTGGGGACGATGTGTCAGTGTATCACCTGGGTCTGGCAGAGTGGCTGGCACATAGTATGTTCAGCCAATGTTCGTGGCTTTAAGCCCCTGGAGTGTCTACACACAGAAGGAAGGAGTTAAAGCCCAATGAGAACAGTACTGTCCCTTAAGCAATGTTTCTAGAAAACTCTCTTATTTTTAGCATTGTATTGGGGTGGGAACAGAGCAGAAAATAAAACTGGGATCTCAAGAGGTTTACAGAGTCTGGGGACAAGTCTCATCCCTGAGATGAGGTTTTGAGAAAGGACAATGAGCATGCAGGTGTGAGGGGGGTGGGGTCTCAGAGCTGGTGAGTTGCAGAAGTTTGGACCAACCACTGGCCTGGCATGCCCTGAGCAGGCTGGGGCTTCAAGGGACCACAAAGCAAACCCAGACTTGCAAGAGAGGGAGGCAAGATATTTTCCCAGGTCTTAGCAGCCACAGCTTTACTCTCAGGACGTCTTTGAGAACTGTGTGAGCAGGGCTGCCAAATGTGCTCAGGGACCACAAAGCACTTGGCCTGGGCAGATGGGCTGGACTTGGGGGTTGGACTTGGGCAGCTGTGGGAGGAGCTTACCACACACGCCACTTCATCTGTCTCAGCTTCTGCTGCTCTTTACTAAAACCTAACCCTTTGCTGGCTCCCATGTATCCCCCCTTTGCCCCATTCTCCTGCTTGTTCAGGCATGTGTCAGCCTTGCATTTAGAGACAGGCTTCCTGTTCCTTCTTTTTTCCAGAACAAACCCTCCTACTTCCTTCTTTCCCAAAGTGACCACCTCCACTGGGGTTCAGGGGTCTTGTGCTTCAGACCTTTCCAGAATCCTCTGGGGAGCATCCCTGCCCAGCAAAGGATCCCTGACCATGGCAACACTGGGCAATGGGGAAACACTGTGGGTCTTGTTCACCTAGGACTGAAACTCTGAGAAAATGTTTATCCAGGTTTCTTTGGGCCTCAATTTTCTCAGCTGTAAAATGGAGATAATGACACAGGCTATGGGCCTCAAAGCCAGGGTCTAAAGGAAGTTTGCTTCTGCCTGGAGGCTTTTGGAGCTGCTTTTATGGGAAGGGTAATTTGGTATGTTTATGGAGCTAGCTCTGTTTTCAGAGGTCCTTTCTTCTTGATCGTTACTATGACTCACATCATCTGATTTAGCTGCTTGGACTGAATTTTGATTTAGAAACCTTCCCACGGTTGACACATGCTTTCTTATGAGCAGAGATAAAGGAAGGTCTTGGGATGACCCCTGAGGTTAAGTGGCACGTGGAGTCTCAAAGGGATCACATGACTTGGTCAAAGTCATAGAAGGTAGCAGAGGATGAGGAGAAAGAATATGTCCTGAAGCCACACTCCTGTATCAGGAGAAACTGCCCTACCCTACCCCCCACCCCCAAGGGCAGCAAAGGGCAAAGTACAGATCGGGGCTCAAATGTACCCGGCTTGATTCTTGTTCCATCCCCCCCACCCCCTCCTCCTGTTATCTTCCCTAGGTGGAGTAACTTCACCCCTCAGAGCCTCAGTCTCCCGCCTTGCCTGTCAGCTGCTGACATATAATCACAGTTGACTAGCAGATTAGAACGGCAGGACGAGCAAGGACAGCTGACTGAGTGGACATGGTTATCACCTCTGAGCTAACCTGGAAAGCCTAGCTTGGGCAGGCAGCAACTCGCACAAGGCCACGCCGCCCAGGGGTCCCCGCAGAGCCAGCGCTGGGAGGCGGGCACCGCCGGCAGGCCCCTAGGTGGCGCTGCTGCTCCGGGCAGCGCCGCTCCGCCCGCCGGCGCCTGCTCCGAGCCCCAGCTGCGTGGACGCCGACTGCGGGGCCGGGACAAAGGGAAGAGCGGCGGGGGCACGGCGACCGGGTGACCCTATGGGATGCTGTAATGCGGGCTCGAGCTTCTGCTCGGAGGGAGCTGCCGGGGCCGGGAGACCCTGCCTTGCCGTCGGCCCTGCCATCACCTCTGCGGAGCAGCATGTGGGCCAAGCGCTCCTTAGAGTCTCTGCGGACCTGGAGTGCCACCCTCCTTCTTGCAGGGCCCTGGAGGTGGCGGGGTCTTGGAAAGCCCCTTCGTGCCAGTGGCCAACCCAGGTGCCTCCTGCCTTCACCCTCTTTCTTTATTTTTATTTTTTATTTTTTTGAAATAAAAAATAAAAATAAAGTCCTCCGTGGAGAGGGCTCAGTCAGGTACCTTCCCAGCACCAAGTCCCATGACACACCCATCTAGGGGGAGGCTGGAAAATAGAGTCTCAGCTGGGTGCCAGGGAAGAGGAGGATGGATTAGGGAAACCAGCCAGCAGCCTCTGTCACGATGACCTACCTTCGAAGGTTGTTTTACAGATAATGCTACTAATTTAACACTTGGAAAGTAGTTAAAATAGCGCTTGGCACATGCTCTACACAACCTCCATATTTGCTGTTGTTGTTATATTGTTATTCTTAGCCTTTAAGAATTCACTGAAGATATGGACTGGGAAGCGCACCCAGAATGCCAGCCAAGGCTGAACTGGATTGTTTAGGAAGTCTCAAGACACTGCTCCTTGTGCCTGGTGAAAAGTCAGGCCACATCATGGACAGCGCCATGCTGAGTTTCTCTTTAAGATCTTTTATTTCTGTACTGACAGGGATAGTTATTGAAAAACAGATTCTTCCAGAGGTCCTTCAGGTCCTTCGTGTCCTTCCGATGCTGGAGAAGAACCTCCAGCTGTGCAGACCCATGCAGACCCCAGGGTCTGCACACCTTCCTTGGGTACCATTCTCCTCTTGCATCCTCATTCATGGTGGCACAGGGGCAAGAAGACAGGTGTGAGAATCAGAGATAAATGAAGGGCAGCTAACAACTGGTTTTCACAAATGCTGGCTGGTTATTAAGTTACTTTACACCTTTGCTCTCCAGTTTACTTATCTGTAAGATGCAGTCAGATGATAACAATGGCTGCAGAGAGCCATTTAGGGTGAAAGATATTGCATATGAATACAATATGCAATATCTCGAGTACCGAGTGAACCAGTGGTTCTCAACCTTCCTCATGCCTCAATGAACTTTCATTATTAAAAAGGGGTTGCGACCCACAGGTTGAGAACCACTGGAGTAAGCTATAATGTGTGTGCTTAATAGTAGCTACTTTTGATGATTCAGTCTTATGTTGACTCATTGTTGACTCTGTATTTATAGAGCACTTAATGTGTACCACATAGAAGAAAAATAGGTTGAGCAAGGGGGCTTCCAAGAGTCTAGCCTTTAAAAATGTCCACCTGCTTGTGCTGACATGTAATCTCATGCCTGGGACACACACGCTTTCAAGTGAGAAAGTGAGAGCTGAACTTAAAAGACACTTCTCCTGGTCTACCCCTTTCTTTCTAAACTCTATTCCCTGCTCCTACCATGTACCCTGTTTCTACCCAGCTAGGAGTCCTCGATGTCAGAGGTTATTGTCAGATAATTTTATTTGGAAATCAGGAATGAAGTCTATGCTAGGAAGGGAATAATAAAAAGCATTGGTGATAAAAATGATGAGTTCGTTAATATAATTTAATAACAGTATGGAATTTTGACATAGTCTTCAAATCACTTATCTATTCTGGGGCCCAATGCCACAAACAGTGACATTATATAAAAGCCTCCATATTCCTAACAGGCAAATGTGGATCCCAAGAGCCAGTAGTATGCTAGTAAATATTTACCAACCACATTTCCAGAAAAACATCTATATCTGTTTATAATTTGCATGTAGATAAATGATAGACAAATTGAGCATGAATTTCACTAATACAAAGTATGTGTAGTACACAATTTACAAGTATTTAAAAATAACATCCTTATTATAAATTCCATTTAGCCAATTGATGCTTACAGAATCCTTTCCTTAGATTACTTTTTGCATCTTGATTGGTAATAATTAAAAAGTGACAATAGTCCAAGTTTCTACTCACAGATGAACACACAAAATGGAATATTACTCACCAATAAAAAGAAAGAAACTATTGATACATGCAGCAGTGTGGGTGAATCTCAAGACACCTTGTTGGTTGAAGAAGCCAGAGATGAAAGTGTACACTGTGTGGTTATGTCTATGCGATGTTCGAAAATAGGCAAAACTGAAAATCAGATCATGTTTGGTTGCAGGAGATATAAGGACAGGGGGACATTTTGGGTATAGAAGATGGAGAAAATTCATAGAGGAGTGACACACTTTTATTGATTTTTGCCAAACTCTTGCATTTGTTCTCAACCTATGATAGCTATTGATAAACAATGCATGTAGTTTAGACATGACAATTAGTTGATATTCTCATTTCAGTTAATGGATGAGATGAAAGTGAAATAATAAAGATGTGTATTGGAATCTCATTTGTTAGTCAAAGACATGAGCAATGCCTTTGCGGACTCAGATAATTGTTTTGGCATAGTAAAATATTTCCTTAAATTGCGTGCGCGCGCATGTGTGTGTGTGTGTTACTAACAATACAACTTCTATAGACAAGGCACACTTTAAAAGTTGATTTGCCTTTCTCAGCATTTTATCTGTCATTCTCCTACATCTAAACAATTAACTAATCAATAAAGCAAGCCCTGATTTGTAACATGCATATTTTCTTCATATACATACTTCCAACCAACTTAAGGCTACCAAGGGAACGTCCCTGAGCAAGTGTATGCACTTGTTATATAAAATTGAATAAATGTATGCAGAGTACTACATGGTATTTTCGCCCTCCAAATACAGTGATGTAAGTAAACTCAAGAGTGTAGGATAATCGTAAACTGTAATAAAATAACTAGGAAGTGATGATTTTGAGTATTTATGACTGTTTATTTCACTATTTTTGAATTGTAAATTATATAATCTAGTTTTTAATGGCTGTACTTAATAACCAGCTCACAAAAGTTTCTGAAAATTTAGTCATCATCTTATGAGCTGGTTTGAGCACACTACTGCCAAGAATCTAATTTATTTCCACTACTAAAGTAAAAAATATGCTACTTCTTGACATTGTTCAAGAAAGTATAGGGAAAGAGACAAAGAAAACAGGTGGGAAGAAAGGGAGTTTATGGACGGGTTCAGTTTCCACTGAACAGACCTGATCTGTGCCAACAGAAACCAACAGTGTAGGCAGCAAACGCTTTGAAAGTCCTGCCTCAACAGAAGTCCGCTGTATTCCTCAATTTTGCTTTTGCCCGGACGTGTATAATAGCTCAGCCTCTGGCCATGGCTGGGTACCTGGCTTTCCCACTCACAAGTGTGGAGTTCAGGCTCAAAGGCACAAGATGGCAGTTGAAGTAGTCTATGCTTCTTCATACCCACCTCTGTCCCCCAGTACCATTGTCTGCCTCGTCCATGCCCCATTCTCAGTGCTGAGAGCAGAGGGTCAAGCTGACATTCCTTTTCTATGGTGCTATTTGGTTGGGATGTTTGAGTCCCCTCCAAATTTCATGTTGAAACCACATCCTCAAAGCAGTGGCCTTAAGAGGAGGGTCCTTTAAGAGATGATTAGGCCATGATGGTTCCACTGTCATGAATGAGATTAATACTTTATAAAAGGCTGGAGGGAGCTAGCTTAGGCCTTTTTGCCTTTCTGTCCCTTCTCCCACATGAAGACACCTAGATAGAGTCATCTGTAAGGACTGAGCCTTCTCCAGCCACCTGATGGAGCCTTAATCTTGAACTTCATGCCTCCAGAGCTGTGAGACTGTATATACATTACTCAGTTTCAGGTATTTTGTTATTATGCAGGGCGGAGCATGAATGGACTGATACACATGAGCATTCTGCCTTCCCCAGCCGAGCCTCTCTGTCCAGATGAGGAAGTAGTCTGTCCTTCAAACTCCAGGGAGATTGGGGGGGATATCATGGCCCCAGGGAAAAGGCCTTGTTAAGGCTTCCCGCCTGGGTTCCCTGTTAGATGCTCAGTTCCCTGTAGATATCCTCCTAAGACCCCAACTCTACTTCAAAACATTAGGGAGCATAAGTGTCCTTGCTATATGGATCAGATGTGTAATACTGAAGTCAGGGCTTTCAGCCTTGAATTGTGTGCATTGTACCTTACAGGTAAGTTTTCATCTCTCACCCCCCCACCACAACTCCTTTCTAGCTTCCATTGTCCTTTATTCTACTTTATGACCATGTGAACCAATCGTTTAGTTCCCACTTATTAGTGAGAACACGTGATATTTGTTTTTTCATTGCTGAGATGCTTCACTTAGCATAATATTCTCCAGCTCCATCAGGTTGCTGCAAATGATGTTATTTCATTCCTTTTTATGGTTGAGTAGTAGTACTCTATGGTGTGTGTGTGTGTATATCACATTTTCTTTATCCACTCATTAATTAGTAGGCACTTAAGTTGATTCCACATCTTTGCAATTGTGCTGGGATAAGCCTTTGGATATAAGTGTCTTTTTTGATATAATAACTTATTTTATCAAGCCTCAACCTTTTGATTCTGGGTTTTGAACCTTAGAGGTGAACAGGAAAACAATGGAAGAAACATGTAATGAAGAAAAGCAAAAAGACCAGCTGAATCTCTCCCATTTACTTCTCATTGTTAATCAGTCCACTGGAATTCAGTTTCCTCACATGTAACCCCCAGATTGGAAAGCGAAAGGACGTTGGGGAAATACTTAGTCAGTATTCTTGGCAGATGAGAAAACCCAGACCCTCAGAGCACCTCCCCAATGGCCTCCAGGCCTTTTCACAAAGTTGGTGGCAAGAAAATTCTTCTGAGTCAACCATTTAAACATCTTGAGATTTCCTTCTCTTTCTGTTCATTTTAAGGGGCTCTGGGCGTGCTACTGTTACAATCTTCCATGACAGCTGTCCCCACCTTTAGTTCACTAGACTCTGACCCCTTCAATGACATAAACCACATCCTGGTCAACTCTGATGCAAGAGAAAAAGCACAGCTTAGGATTTACACCCGAGATTTTTAACCCTGGCTCAGCCTAGCTGTCTGGCTTTAGCAGGCTGTTTTCTCTCCATCTTGGCACTCCAGTTTCCCTAACTCTGAGTGGGAATGACCATGTCTCCTTACCGGGGCCTTCTGAACATTACGTGCAATGATGTATACATTTCCTAATACCATGATGTCCCCTGGGAGCCACAAAACAAATACAGCTCTCGTGATGTTTATATCCTTTCATTTCCAGTGGATGTGGACAAGCCCAGCACAAAGAGCTCAGGGAAAGGATCCTAATAGATGAAGTTATTAATTAATGAAAACTTTTCACCAAACCCCAGTCATTTTCTCCTTCAAGGTATTCTTTTTTCCCTTCTTTGCTCTCCCTCTGGTGACCATCCTCATTTAGTCCTGGATAGTTTCTCACTGGGACTATTGTAGTCAATGCATGCTAAATTTCTGCCTTCACCTGTATCCCTGTTCTAATCTATCTTTTATGCTTCTCTGCATTACTCTTCCCAAAGTGTAGCTAAAGGTCTTACATAGCACCTCTGTGATTTCCAAAGGTGTCAACATTATTCGCTTAAATGCACAAAGTACACATCACTTTGTTGATGAAACAAACAAAACACATATTTTTTATTATTCTGTCCTCTCCTTTTCATTCTGTTCCTCTAAGTCCTTTCTGCTACTACTTAAATATCATCTTTAGCAATAATAAAAGTTTAGTAGGTTTATACCAGTGGTAACAACTGCATTTCTGGTACTACACCAAGCCCAAGCCCTCTGCAGGCACTATCTCATTCAGTTATCATAGCAACCCTGTAAGTGTGGTCAGGAAAGATGTCACATATGTTCTCAGCACGTAAATGCTCTTCACACACGTAAGTGCAGGGCAATGGTGGCAGATGCAGGTTTAGTCACTTTCTGGTGCCTTGAAAATTTCCACTAGAATTTATAGGGGTGAGGCAGGGATGGGCAAAAAGTTTCCTTTCTGGAAACTCTGTGTCCTTGAGTGGCCTTGAGCAAAAATGACTACATGGGCTCTCATTAGCATCTCATAGTTGACATACTTTACCACCACTCATGCATAGTTCTCATGAACTATGAGTTTCTTGACATTGGAGGGATGGACATCTTGACCATTACTTAACCACAGTAATACGCATAAAGAAGCTTCAAAACTTTGGCCTTTGCAAATGTAATAGGTGCATTTAATGCCCCCTTCATAGATGATAGAAACTGAGCCTCAGGTAGGTGAAACCCCGAGATGAGATCCCAGGACTCCTGATGTCTCCTTTATGTCCTGGGTGGTTCTTAAAAATTGTCAAAAAGTCTTTGGAGGATTTGCTGAGGATTTTGAAAATCATTGAGAAAAATATGACACTAATTTAAATGTAATCTCATGGCCTCCTGAAATTTATTATAGGTTCACAATGCATTCATTCATTCAACAAATATTTACCGAATTATTTTATTTTCCAGGTACTGTTTTATAGTAGTAAAATGAGAATTTCAGCACTTAAAGAACTGATATTCTATTCAGGAGTCTGGTGGGGGTGGGGGTGTGGCAAACAATAAATAGGTAAAAATATATATAAATAAAGTATTAGTAAACACCAAACAAATCTATATATATGTATGTATTCCTAGTGATAAGTGTCAGAAATAAAAATGAATCAGCAAGAGAACAATGCAGAGTCTCATGGGGTCCTATTTTGCACAGGATGATCAGAGGAGCTCTGAGTGATGAGGTGACATTTAAGCAAAATTAGAAAGAGAAAAGAAAACAAATTATGTGGGTATTTGGAGAAAAGAATTCCAGGCAGAAGAAAAAGCAAGTGCAATGGCCGGTGTTCAGTTGTGTGAAGGACAGTGTGGCCAGGGTCTAGGCAGGGCAGAGTGGATGGTAAAGGGTCCAGATCTTACAGGATCCTGTAGGTCTCAGTGAGATTGTATTTAACTCTGAGCAAGATGAGAGGCCACTGGAGGCAGGAAGGACAGGATCTGTCTGGAGTTTTAAAAGGATTGCCTATCTCCATGTGGTATCAGGACAAGAGGGAACACAGGGAGACCAACTTCTGGACTGTTGCAATAATCCAGATGAGATGATGATGGCTACTAGTATGATGGTGGAAGATAGCAACATAACTTGCTGATGGAGTGTCCGAGAAAAGAAGAAGAAAGTGCGATGCCAAGGTCGAAATTAGAGAGCTCAAAATTCTTGCCTTGGTAAGAATACAGCATTTGGAGACCCGATGCATGTGAAGCAGCTTGTTGAAGAGACATTCAGTGGGAGAGTGTTTTCAGTAGAATACGCTGAGAGGTGCAGAGCACTTCACACGGGCAAAGGTGCCTCTACTTGGCCTTCAGTTTGCCCCAATAAGCACTTCCCACTTGGAATGCCCCCTGATGCATTCATTCCAAGCCAAGGCTCAGCGTGGGCATGAAAGATGCAGTCCCTAACCTCGAGGCTGGCTGACACAAGCAGAACACCTGTTATTCAGATGTAAGTGGAAGGGGAGAACTCAGCCCATGAAAGAGAGGTCAATACTTGAGCCTCAGGCTCTATGACAATCAGTAGACCAGGGCCCTGAGTATAAGGAACATGGACACATGCTGCTTGTGGAGTAGTTTCGTCAACCTCAAGCTTGGGATATATAGTTTACTTTCCCACAGACCCAATGGCAAACGTTCGGTAGGTTCTGAGAGGATAGGCAGGGCCTGTAGCTCAGTGGGTGCTACACCAAGGCTGGTGGGTTTGAACCCAGCTCAGGCCTGCTAAACAACAATGACAACTGCAACAAAAAAGTAGTTGGGCATTGTGTGGACTTTGGAGGCTACTTTGGAGGCTAAGGCAAGAGAATCGCTTAAGCCTAAGAGTTTGAGTTTGCTGTGAGCTGTGATGCCATGGCACTCTACCCAGGATGACAGCTTGGGACTTTGTCTCAAAAAAAAAAATTTAAAAAGATTCTGAGAGGAGATTCCCCTTTAATTTGCAGGTCAGAGGGAGGTTGCTGGTCATAAGGGAAAGGAAAGAAAGACTATGAGCCCCTAGAAATTCACATCGTATTCAAACTGGGTGAACTGATGGTCAAACTCTCCACTCTTGACCTATCCCTATCTGGAAATGTTGTTGGAGGCTGCCAAAAAATTTTCAGGCCAGATTGCAAAATCAATCAAGGGGCACTGATGTCATTTTGTATGACTGCCTGCTCTTTCGGAACAGATCTTGAACACCTTGGATCCCCTAGGCCAGTGGGGAGGAAGATATTGCCCTTGGAGTGGGCATGGTCAGCTTTGAAAGCATGGGCAGTTGGAAATTTGTTGTCCTGAGGATTGTGAAGGTGGGGACAGCAGAGAAGGACATGAGTCTTCTATCCCAGTGCAGAAGCCTCTGGAGTTGGGTATAGGGACTCTGGATCCTTATGCATCAATATCGCCACTGCCTTGACTTTATTTATTTACTCAATAAGGAAGACAGATGAGCCACTCATTCATGCCTTTTCTGGCATTTTAACACACTTTGTCCTAACCCAGGAAGTCTACCGTGTTCTTTTACTGCTTCTGTGTCCTTGGAACTAGAAGAAATGTATGCGTTCTGAACCTGTATCCCACTGGCTTTGCTCTTGGTCAGCAAGTCTCTAGGCATTTCCTGTAGGCCACCTTTCCTTTCTTATATCCAGCCTTATGCACTTGTAGGGGATGAAGGGAAGAAGAGACTGTTATTGGCCTCAGGATCAAGGAGTGTGGGTGTGAGGCTGGTAGGACTATCACAGAACCCCTCATCCTGTCACCCTCATTTGTTCCTCCAAGTCGATTCTGTACCTTCTTGTCTCTGCTCTGTGCCCTGGGCAATGATCTAGATGGACACTACTATACTATTTGACTTTCTTGCCTGCAGGCTTCAGTTGGATTTTTCAATAAATTAGTGAGCAGCAGGAGGGGAAGAGACAGCCCCTCCATTGTTGCCACTCTCAGATTGCAGGGCTCACCACCACCCCACCTTTGTGCCTTCAGGCCTACAGATGGTATCACCTTTCTAATGCTGTGGTCCTAGGAGGCTTCATCCTCCCTAATTGACCCCCTACATCCTTCTTGCACTTCTGTAAATATTGCATTTCTCTACAGCCTGCTGGGATGCAGGCAGAGTGTGTGTAAGTGAGCACAGATGGAATGGAAATGTACAGGATGATATTGACCCAAAACTGGGTATTGCAGTCTGGGATCCAGGACCTAGTCTC
Source organism: Arctocebus calabarensis (assembly GCA_963573935.1). Taxonomy (NCBI): domain Eukaryota; kingdom Metazoa; phylum Chordata; class Mammalia; order Primates; family Lorisidae; genus Arctocebus; species Arctocebus calabarensis. The sequence goes on from CAUYON010049376.1 coordinate 41,981, forward strand.
AGCTCCATCACTCATGCTGTGTCACTCTGTTCCTCCAAGCCTTAGTTTCTACCTCTGTGAAATGAAATGGGTTGAACTTTTCTGACTGGAGCCAGTCAATCTGCCCAGCGCAGTCTGTACCCTCTGCTGCCTGCTTCTCAGATGTGATTGGAGGAGGAAGCAAAGAGCAGTGGGCTATTCCAAACCTCAGGCACCCTCACCCTCACACAAAGCACACCTGGCATACAGCAGAGACCAGAGCAGGTAGTTGCCTTCCTCACCTGTCAGCTTAGTGGTTTGTTTTGCCTGCTACAGCTTGATCAGGGTACTGCTCAGCTGTCAGCAGTACCATAATCTGAGGCTCTGTGTGACATTATTCTACCTGCCTAACTCCGCTGGTCTCAAGTGCTCTTATCCATTCCAGTCCCATGTCCTTTGCTTGAGTGGCCTCTGTCAGCAGAAAAGCTTTCTTGTTCCCTTTACTAATCTTGATCTTTCCCAGTCTGCAAAGTTGCCCTGAGACCCGCGTCTTGCAGGGAATCTTCCTTGCTTGTCTCTTTCAGACTGGCCTGACTTCTCCCCGCTACTAAGGACCAAGAAGCCCCCGTGATCTGCACTGGTCTCTTGGGTGCCTCCATCTTTGTCTCTTTGCTTCCTTCGGAGTCCTGCCTTTGATTCATCATGGTGAGAACGTAGAATGCTGGGCACATGACAGCATTTAATCAAATCTTGTCAGTTTATGATTTGAGATAATGTCTCATTCATCTGGCATCTTGGCCTTTTCCAGATAACTGAAGTTGAGCTTGTCAAACACCAAACAAGTATAGTAAGTTCTTTTTAATAGACATCTTTCTGAAATGCATTTGACATTTCCAGAAATTCTGAATTCCCATCTGCCATACGGAATGATGCAATTTCAGAATCACTCAGAGATGTCATTCTAAACAACCATTAGCATCCTGAACAGTAATGCAGTTCTGTATCTGGTTTTAGGTCTTTTGTGTCTTCCTTCAGTATCGTATAATACAACCTGTCATTTTCCTAGAGCTCTCCAATTGATCTGTCCTTAATGTCTTCTTCAATCATTCTCTTCCTGGGTACTGTGTTTCTTTTGCTAAGGTCTGGGAAAGCTGATCACCAACAGTCTCCAGAACACACTCCCTGCATGTCTACTTGATGTCCTGCAGAATGGAGTAAATCCAGACTGGATTGACCAAGCTTGAACTTTCAGTAGGCACAGCCAAAATACAGAATGGAAAAGGGCATAAGGGAGATGCCGACCTAGAAGGTGGAACCATGACCTCTGTAGGTAGTAGAAGGGTGTAGGAACAGCTTGGGAACCACAGAAATTTGAGATAAGCTTGAAGAACAAGCAAGAGTATGCCTAGAAGAACAAATAGAAAGACAACTTCTAGCAATGGAAACGGCACACTTGAGTGATTAATGGGAAACAAGAATGGGGATTGTACAAGACTCGGAAAGAGGCAGGAGAAGCGATGCTCACAGTCTTTAGCCTGGACTTTCTGGCAGCCAGTGTGGGGGCTCAAGGGACTCTTTTGATGAGTTCAGGATCAAAAGGTCTTGAATGAGTCAGATTGCCGGGAAATGGACCTGTGGATAAATGGGGTCTAACTGGGGTTTGGCATGTGGTTGGCTATTTGAAAGGACCTTGGCCACCACTGGTAAAGGGCAATTTTCCTAAGGCCTACAGATATAAAAGTGCCTATAAAATCAATTAACACAAGCCAATGACAAAAAAGTAGCCTAAGAGAATATTTTTCTAGGACATCAGAGTTGGAAGGTCTCTTGGAAGGGATTTGCCTTACCCTCTTTATTGATTATTTGGTGATTAACTGAAGATGCAGATTGAGATAGGGATATGCCTACACAGATGCAGGTTTCTAGGATGCCTGGTGTCTGGTCTCCTATGCTTATTCTACTATTAAAATGTGCCTTAAAATCAGTTACTGTATTCATTGCTTAATTCATCGAACATTCATTGAGCCTAAGGGACCTTGAGCTGGTTGTGAAAAGGCTCCATCCCTGTCTGTAAGTTCTGATGACACAGAGTAGTGGAAGGTGCTTGGCCCTGACTCCTGTGACAGCAAGTGTCTCCCGCAGGCTAAGCATCAGTGACCTTCTGCACTGATGACTCATACGCCCCATCACCTGCTCAGTTTCCTCCACTTCTGAGTCTCGTTTCTCCAGCTGCTTCTGGCATTGTCTAATGCCATTATCCCTCACCCTAGGGTGCTCTTTCCTGGCTCACTTTTCCTTCCCTTTCAGGAGGGATCAGTTCCGGGACTAAATCAGGCTCCTCTCCTCAATGTTTTCAGACCCCTTAATTACATGGTTAATCTTCTGCATCTGAGGTTATGAAGTGATTTGTAGTTATCTGTTCTCACACTGGACTTTGAGCTAATAGGTAAAGAACTCTCATTTCCTGGTGGCTTGCACAGTGACCATCACAGGATTAGGGGGGGCTCATTGCACATTTGAGTTCAACTACAAACTGGAAAATGATATCAGAGACAAGGAAGCCATACCATCCACAGTGAGACAAGATTCCAAACTGAGCTCCCAGGAGAGGTGTGATGTGTTTTGCCATCTGAACTCTGACTTGATTCACTTTGTACGTAGGAGCGGATGCTTCTGAAGGTGATATTTAATCATGCCTTCAGAGCAACTTACATGCATTCACTAGATGCTAGGGATATGCTGGTTGTAGAGGACAAACTCACAAGGTCCCTGCCTTCATGGAACTCACATTTCTTGGGGACAGATGAAAATGCATATATACATATGTACATATTTTGATATCTACTATAATTTCAGGGCACTGTTAAATGCTATGAAGAAAAATGAATCTGACAAAAGAGACAGAGAATGCTAGTGAGGCGGGGAGTTCCATTTTAGATAAAAACAATCAGAGGCTTCCTTGAGGAGGTGAAATTAGATAGAGAACTAAATGAAATGGGGTGGGGAGGTCCAGGGTCCCCATAGCTGTAGAGGAGAAGAGTACTCTTGGCAGACACTTGGTACATGCAAAGGCCCTGAGATGGGAGGGTTCTTGGTGTGTTTTGAGAATAATAAAGCACCCACATAGCCAGGGCCAGAAGGGACAAGGAGAGTCTCAGGACAGGGTCAGGGGTGGGTGAGGTCAGGAAGAACTGTAGGCTGCAATAGGAGAGTGAAAGACAGAGAAAATCCCTCTGGACCAGGAACCCTAAGCCTCAGATTCTAGTATTTTCTCTTCTACTGAATTCCTGAATGACTCTGGGCATCTAGCTTCCTATGTATCTAATGGAAGGTAGAGGTGTTGTTCAAAGGACCTCTCAGCCCTGAGGTCTGTGGACTTTATGTATGCATTTCAGACCCTAGGCCGGACAGGGGCACACTAAATGGATACGCAACCTTGGGTAAGCTTTGGTACCAGGCTAGCTATGCTCCTGAACGTTCCAGAGCTCTCTTGACGCATAGTCAGAGAAGTGGTATTTCAAGACACCAAAGCTCTTTCATCCATAGACCTTCTTTAACAGTTGGAGGCATATTGTGGTGAATCTGATCTGTCAAAGGAGGCTACGAAAATGCCGTGGGCCGCCAGCAAACACAGCTCTCCCGGTGGGATGTTACCAAACGTCTCCTTTGATAACAGGTACAATCGCACCTTTGCAAGTTGTGCATCATCCGTGAAGACTTTCTTTTCCTAATGATAAGCTGTCACTCCGTCTTTGTACGGTGGCTAATGGAATTATTTTTAAAGCTTTCACTTAACAAGCTGGCATTTTGTAAAAGAGCTGCTTGAGGAACGCAAGCATCCTTAGGCAGGGAAGTGACAACTGTCTCTGATATGAAAGATTTCTTTCTTACCTATCCTATTAAACATATGAGACTTCATACTCCTCCTCCATGTGACAGTAGTTTCAGCTTATGCTCTATCTAGAAGGAGTGTGGCCAATATGCATGACTGGAAGGGACAGGAAACTAGATCAGGGTTATGCTGAAAGGCCTTTTAACTGTGTAGTCTGAAGAAAAAATGCTGCCTCTGGAGGTTACGAGTTTCTCATTACCGGCGATGATCAAAAAGAGACCATTAGGCGGGACATTACAGACAGCATGTATGTGTTGGTTGGCAAACTGAACAAGCTGCCTTCAAAAAGCCCTTTCTGCTCTGAGATCATCTCCCCCACTAGCATAATCTTTCATTAATCTGAATTTTCTATTATATAAGGGCAGATCAGGAGATCGTCAATGCCATTTTAATTGCCATGTGCCTTTGCCAATAAGATAAGGCCTAACATGATCTCACGGCACATACGTGCAGCCAAAGAAATGAGTTTGAAGTTGCATGTGGGGGTGGAGAGGAGCCCAGGGAGAGAGAAGAGTGTGTATGTGGCACACACACATAAATGTGTGCACGTGTGTGTATATGTGTGTGTAACTGACTCCAGCCGTATTTTCTTGTGCTGGGTTCTTTGTCTTCTAGGTTCTATTTTCCATTTTTAAAAATCTCAGGTTTTAATTGATTTCAGCAGTTCATACTCAGAACAGTTTCGGGTACTATAATTTAGGTCTTTTCCAAATGTAGTTAGTACTACTTTGGAATTAAATACTATACCTCATATTGTAAAATGTTCTTTCCTCGTAGTAAACTAATTAGTGTCTGCTATGTACTAAGTCATGTCCCCTAAAAATTAAGGTTAAATGAAGACATAAGAGTGGGGCCCTCATCCTATAAGACTATGGACTTATAAGAAGATTCTCTCATTCTTGTTTTCTCTCTCCATTTCTTTCCTAACCATCATGGAAAGATGCCGTGATGAGAAGGTAGCAGTTTGAAAGCCAGAAAGCAGATGCTCACCCCAAACCATATCATCTGGCACCTTGATCTTGGACTTTCCAGCCACTAGACTTTGAGAAATAAATTTACTTTGCTTAAGGCCCTCAGGATTTTGTTCTGCCGGCATGAGTAAACTGAGAAGAAAGAGAACTATGAGAAAATGCCAAAGACTTTATCTAAGACCTTCAAAAGTTTATGGTAATTTTTTTAATAATTGAAAGTTCATGATGGAGACTGGAATGTACACATTAACCTTTTCTTTCTTCCCAATTTCTGTTCGAATAACATAAAAATAAACATCAGGACATAAAAATCATAATAATACAGAGAATCAAAATAGATACACCAGAATACTGGAAAATTTACCAAATTTCTGAAAGATGAAAAGCAGATTAATTCAAGTAAATAGCTAACCCACTGTGGAGAGAGGGGAAGAGCAAAACAGAGAGAAGGAAGCTACTTGAAAGGTAGGAGTCGTTTGAAATAACGGAGCCCTAGACAGGTTCAAAACTGGTAGTCAGTGCAAAAGGTCAAGGATAAAGGAGTAGTGCCTATGCTATTTAACAAAAAGAGTCTTTGTGGACCATCCAAACTACCCAATGTACACAGAGAAATTTGCAGCGACTTGTCCTTAGGCAGAGAATGCTCCATACTCCATTTTGCAGAAACTGAAAGTTCTGGGTGCCAAGTGTCAGAGGTGTTCTCAGAGTAAATACCTGTCACTTACCTGACAGGCCAGTGAAAGGTGGGAAGGTGCGGGCAGGGGCAGTCTACCAACATATTGCCAGTCAACATACACACACACACACACTCTCGCGTGGGTCACCATCTGTCCCCCCATTCAAGAGAAAGTTTTGCTGGGCAAACAAACCAACACAACCCTGGAAGAAATCTAGTGCAGCTATCTGTATTAATCAATGAACTCCTCATTCATAAACATCTCCTAAGATTTGTTCTGGATTTAGAAGGACAGGGGAAGAAAGATAAGAAAGGAAAATACCTTGTGAAGAAGAAATAAAGTTAATACAGGGAACAAAAGAGAATGTAAAAGTATAATGATTATTGTTAGAGAAATTTTAGATAACATTAAAATTATTTTTAAATGAGAATAACTGAAGGTAAACAGTGGTAGAATAATAAAAAAAATGAAATTTATTTTAAAAAATCATTAGTGGACCAACAGTATAAGAATATGGAATAAAAAACAGGAATTCCTTATGGAAAGTTTACCAAAAGTCAAAAAGAAGTAAATAAAAGAGAAAATAAAACATAAGACTAATTCAGGGTGTCCACCATATAATTAATAGATGGTACAGAAAGAAAAGAAAAAAATGGTTAAATAAACAATAGAGTAAATATTTCCAGAGCAGAAGTCCTTGATTTGCAAGGACCACTGAAGGTCAAGCAGAATGAAAGAAACATGATCTGTGTTATGATGTATGCAATCTTGTGAAAGTTCAGGATGTTGCCCACAAGTCAGAGATGTTTAGCTGCTTATAGGAAGATAGAAAGAAGGAGGCAAAATTAAACCAAAAAGAAATGGAAAAGATTAAGCCAAAAACCGATAATCAGTTTATTAGCTGACTTTGCATCAGCAGCATTAGAAACAAAGGGAGAAATACTAAGACATTATGGAATAAAGATATTTTCATTTATTTAAAAACTTAAAAAGTCACTTTTCATTCATCATTTCTGGTGATAAAATACTTGGGGGTATACTGCAGCACAACCATAAACACATACATCCAAAAAGAAGACATGAGATCCAAGAAACAGTAAAACTAGTCTAGGAGTAAATTAAAAATAATAAGAATAACCCTGGTCAGAGTGCAATGCACCAGTTAGGGAAGCAATCAGTCCAAATAGGACCATTAGAGTCTTAATATGATTGATTTAAAATATGGATTTTTTTTAGGTATTGTGAGGGTTTTTTTAATAATCAAGGCGAAAAGCAACAGGAAACACCAAGAGAAACATAAAACTATATTACAAATTTAGGAATCAAACATAAAACAAAAAAAAGTGGAATAATGTGAAATATTTAATAGAGCACAGGAAAAAGCAATCACTCTGACTATATAACTTGGATCATTTTTTTTTAAACATACTGTATTAGTGACAAAGTATTCTGTTTTTTTTTTCTTCTTAGTTCAGATCCAATACTTGGTCTAACAGTGAATAATATTGATATAATCAAATATTTTAAATAATGCTTATTGGTTTGCATATGTAGAATAAACCTATGGATAAAAAAATGAAAGGTACAATTATAATAGTAGATAGAGTCTATGCTATAAACCTCGACAATATAAAAGTAATCATAGAGCTGCCATATTTAACTATGGAAAGTGTTAACTGGATAAGTGATAGTGAGGGATAATTTTCTCATCCTACCATATGTACAAAAAGACTCTAAAAGTTGATGGAATAAGAAGTGGAACATGAAGTATAGTGTTTAAAGTAACTAAGTAGATAAATACATGAGTAGAATTATAACATTTAGAATTCTTGCACAAACTACTAGAACAATTGCAATCAGGAGAGGTTAAAAATGATTACTACTGAGGAAGAGAATTACCTTTCCTTCCATTAACTCTCCTGCACTCTTTTATATTTTTTAGCATGTGCATGAATTAGTTTTGTAAAGGTAATAATAATATTAAAATATTAAATGGGTCTATTCACGGAAGGACGAAAGTAACATTTATTGAGTTCTGACACATAGGCAATACATACATTCTCTTGGCTCACTCACCACACAATGAGTGTTGCTTGGTTTTAATCTCCTCTGAGCCTGATATTCCTCATTGGAAACATGCAGGTGATAATTTGATCAGACAGTCGAAAGGTGCAAAAGCCAAGGTTGGGCAGCACCTTGCCAAATGCTCTTTCCCCAACTGTGCCAGGCTTCCCCAGTGGGGTGCTTTACAAAACCAATGTGGCAAGACTAAAAAGACTTAGGTTTTAATCTTTCCTTATGTGACTTGGAGCATTTCATGTTTTACCTCAATTTTCTTTGTCTTTGAATTAAATGAACAGACATTTTGCAATTATAAATGTAATCTGTGCTATACACACATATGTACACTTAGAATTTGGCTTACTAGTTTTGTAACTCTGAGATGGCTACTTAATCTCCCTGACCCTGTTTCTTTATCAATAAATATACTAATTTCTTCATCATTGTTTTCATCTTGCTTCTTTTCTGTGGCCAGTTGGGGGCGTTGTGTCCCTTGGCATTGGCCAGCCAATACTTGGTAGCCGTGCAATGCTTGGCATCTGCAAGGAGAGGAGAGAGGCTGTTTCCCAAGTTCTAATTCAAGAACAGAGAATCCTCTCCTAGGTAGTAGGATTATTACATGAACTATACATTTCACTTCTTGATCAAACACAAAGAAAGATTTTCTTCCCAGAAAGGAATGATTTCAGGCTTTCATTAAGTTAAAATTAAAATAATGCAAATAAGTGGTCTCTAATTATGGAAGGAAGCACAATGGAAATCTTCTCTCACAGATAGAAAATCTTCAGAGATGTAATTCTGATTGTGCCCAAGGTACCAGGGCCCACGGGGATCTGGGCTGCTTACTCTAGGCACGACAACATAGAGAAACCCCAAGAAATCTAACCTCCTTTCCAGCTGTATTTCCTCAGAGAATTGTAATTGGGACCTGTGTGCAAATGTCTCAAACCTATAGCTCTTAAGAAGGTCTTCTCTGTTTTCTTTGGCTCAGGGTGCGACAAGAAAGAGAGGGATTTAGCTGGATTTTGTAGCTTAAAGCTTTTTACACTAAACATTCAACTAAGGGCAGCAAGAGGGCAGCTGGTTCTGCTCCAAACTCCCCAGTGAGCGTGAAGAAGACGTGTTGTGGGTGTTTATAACTGTAGCCAGTAAGCCAATTTCACCCTTGCTCTTGGATTTACAGGTTGATGTCAAAACTTCCGGAGCTGTGTAGCTAATGAGGTTGGATACCTGAAAAGATGCTTAAGTGGCTGGTGTGACTTTTCGCTAACAGTGTACAGTGGACTCTTTTGCAGAGGAATGGCGTTAGCATTTGAAACCATGGGTATTTTGAAGAAGAGATGAACAAAACTCCTCTACCTAAGATCTTTAGAGTTAAGGTTGTACAGAATATTTGGAATCATAAAAAAAAAACCTCAAGGATGATACATAAAAGTGATTACTGAATCTCATGTGTATAAGGTGGCAGAATCTGAAGGGAACTTTGGCGTCATCTGATTAAATTGACTCATTTTAAAGATGTTAAAGGTTAAAGAATGTGACATGATTTGCCCAAGGCCAGTAGTGGAAAGGCCTCAGTTCATTCATTTATTTAAGTAATAAATAGTTTTGAGCACCTATGCAGTCTTAGTCATGACACCATGCCAAAGCCAGACGTGGCAATACAAGTATGAATATGAGAAAATCTTCTGCCTTCCTAGAGCTTCTAGTCTGGAGTCTGCGGAGATAGGAGCCGAGCATTCTGGGTGCACAGCAGAAAACTCCAATTCTTCTGCGGGGCTGAGGAAGGCCTCATAAAAGGCATCCTATTTGAGCAGGGTAATGTAGGACGAGAAGGAGGGGGTGTAAGAAACATTTCAGGTGGAAGAAAGACCCACATCCAGGATTTACTAAGCAATTAAAGTTAAAGCAATTGCTTTCTAAGTCAAAACAATTAAAACGTGTTAGTGGCCAAAACAAGGTCCTGAGGAGCATTCCTATCTAGGCAGGAGAAGATGGGCCCTAGATTCCAAATTCCCCAAGATAAAAGCACACAATGTTGGGATGGAAAACTTGGGTGTGAGCCAGCTTGGATTTATAGTGACGTCATCTGGTGGCAAGGTATTCAGGGCAGATATTGAACAGAATGAGAACAGGCTATTTTGGAGGAACCAGAGAGAAGCTTTGCTCCAAAGAAGAGCTCTGCCTACTTCTCTCTGAATCTCTTTAATGGAATCCAAATATGCACAGCTATAATCCCTTAAAAATTTGGAATAAAGAGATAAAATTCCTGGAGGGTAGGAGCCCTGGGACATATGACTTCTCGTGAGACAGTATATCAATTAATATATAGAGCATTTCAGTACCCAATATTTCAAAGAAGAGAATTCTGAAATCCTTTCTGTCTTAATCTCACTGGAAAGCATCTTTATTTACAAAGAAAAAGGGTTCTGTGTTAATGTACACAGACCACCATCTTCTGCTTTCCTAGAATGTCAAAGGAAAAATCTTTATTGCTGTAATATACAATCACAACTGGGAGTATAGTTAGAAAGTTGTATTATGTAGTGACCAAAGACAGTTGCTCTGGATGCACACTTTGCTTTGGTTTAAAGCCCGACATGGCCACTTACAATAGTGGAGTGAACTTAGACAAGTCACATGACATTTCTCTGCTTCAGATATAATAATAATATTAACCTTAAAGGAACCTTAAGGTTTTTACTTATGCTGTCAGTTATATATAAATCCTGGAACTTAGTATTTACTAATATTTTTTCTAACATTAGTATTATCCTATTACTAATTTATTATTTCCAGTGTGCTAAGATGATGGCTGGCCTTTCTCTTTAGATCTCAGTATGGTTAAATTGATTGACCAGCCAATGACCAGAAGATATTGATCTTTTATCAAGCATTACAATATTATAGGCCTTGGGGAAGTATCAGACATAGCTTTAGCCCTAAGAATTAATAATCAGATTAAGAGTATTTGTTGTTAGTCTCTAATTCTCACAAAGTAATAGGACAAGAAAAATATGTCTCTTAGTGCTTTCATTCTATCTTTAGCATCCCATTCTCTTTCTTTTTTTGCTTATCCAATTTCTACCCATTCCTCTAGACACAGTTTTTAGGTGTATCAGCCAAGCTGTAGTCAATGGAGCAAAACCGCACAGCCATTTGAACAGGGAAAATCTGTTATAAGGAATTATTAGCCACAAGGAGGGATCAGCTGGTAAAATGAACACTGACAAATACGTAAGTAGCAAACACTGTAAGGAGGTGCCATTGTGCCTAGGACTAGGATAGAGTGCCTGAGCAAGAAGTTCCCCGGCTTGGGTTCCAGGCAATTTGGAGAGGCTAGGGCTCCCAAGACAGAAGAGAAGTCGCTGTGGGGCCACACCTGGAAAACTTGCTGGAATCTGGTCTCTTGGGTGCCAGAGAAGCTGTTCAAAGGGAGATGTCTCATAAGGGGTACTTTGCTATGAAACCACCTGAGGCTGGGAGTGCCGGGGATGCAGCCCTGTGTACTGCAGAAGCCTGCTGCTATGGAAGCTGCGCTGGGGGCCGGAGTTTGGCATGGAGGAAAGCTGTGTGCAGGGCGGGAGCCTGCTGGGCAAGGGCACTGGGACTAGGAAGCAAGACTTGCCTCCTTTAATATCTCTTCCCTGCTCTCTGATGGCAAAGTTTAATATATGTTTTCTTTGTCATCTGACAAAGGAAAAGTATTTAAAGGGCTCAGCCCCATTTTCAAAGAGCAGGTGAAAAGAGGAAATTTGGACCTACATTGATAACTAGCACCCTCCACCCTGTGACTCATCAGCTTCCACCTGAAATTCTTTATATCAAGGTGATGTCTGTGTGACTGCAACTTCCACTGCTGTGGTATTAGAGTGACCTCTTGGACCTCTGAGAGTTTGGATTTTGCAACATGTTAGCTGTAATACTTAAACTTACTGACACAGAGCTGAGGACACAGAGCAATTTCCTTAGTATGGGCAGCTTTCTCTGGTACTAAAGCACCATGTTATCATATGAACTCTGGCTGCCATATCACACAGGAGTGCTTAGAAACTTACTTTCAATTAACCTGCAGTCTGCTACTTTGTGGCTTTTGTTTAGTTTGGACCTTCAATTGTTCAATCAATTAATATTCCTTGAATGCCTTTCCTTGCTAGGTGAGAAAGGCTGTTTCCTCTCCATCTATACAGCTCCCACCCTGGCTGGGTCCTTAGTTCCCTCTTGGGCCTTTTCTAAGCCTTGGAGACCCATAAGAAGTTACATCTTTATCATTATGGGAAATGAAAATTTCCTCTTCTCTACCACCTATTTAAGCCTTGAAATGTCTCTGAATAATCATAAGATATTGTCATTTCCAATTAGATTTGTTTTAAATCCAATGAGATTTATCCTCACTTGGGAAAAAGTATATAAGAGGTGGGAGCAAATTATACATGCTTGTGCCCGGGCATGCCTTTTCCATTACTACAAAGGATTGTACAAATTTCTGGGCTCAAGCTATAAATTTCTTATCACAAATTCAAAATCTGCCAAAGGCCCAAGAATAGAATCCCTAGGGCTGGAGCAAATATATTTCCACACCAGTCTCATAAGGAAGTGGGACTTCAGGAGAGCCAGGAAGGTTCCAGAGTTCAGGAAGAGGAGAATGGTTCTAAACAATGAGGAATGGTGGACAGATAGCTAGGTGATTGTTGAGGAAATGTAAAGAGACTTTGATCACTGGAGAGACGAGGCCTTAATAATCAGTGTAGGAAGACAGAAAGCCTAACATTTAGAAAATATCTGAAGGTAAACTTACTTCTGTTATTTTTCTAACATGGACTAAATTGTTAACTGTGAAAATGTGTGGGTGTTTGCCTAAATAACAAAATACCAACCCTCTGTGCTTTTATTTTGTCTTTTTTTTTTTTAATTCAAACTGTTTCTTTGGGAGAGACAGGTGTCTCTCCTTTTCGACAGAGCAGCAGTTGCATAAATAGCAAGACACATTTCTAAGTTTCTTCTGGCTGATTCTCAGAAGGCCCAGACATACCTCCCAGACTTGGAACATGCAGAGATGTCATAGAGACCCCGGATCTCCCCAGCCCAAGCTGTCCATTGCAGCAGTGTCTACGGATGTTCAGTTATTCCCTGTTTCCTGCCCAGCTCTCCGAGATAGGGGGGAGCGTTTGTGGTAATTAAAACAGTGTGAAATTTGCACTGTCAGGAAACACAGCTATTTTTTTTTTCCTCTGCCAACCATCATGCTATTTATAGCCATGCACTTCACCATTTATTTGCTGGGCAATGACATCAAGAAACAGATATTAGGCAAGGAAGCCAATTTACTCCACAAAAACATCCATTATCTTTATCACCAACCGAGACTGAAAAATAATCAATTAGGATGCTTCACTTGAGAATGACTAATTGAATTGTTAAATATACAGTATTGGAGAAGTCATTCTGTGAGCCTAAATATTAATTCATGTAACAGGCAAGACCTATTCTAAAGAAACTTCAAATTGATACTACTTTTCACATCAGAATCACATTCATCAGTGGGCTCTGGTTACAAATCAAAATTCTTCCTTCTGAAGCTACTGTATTTCAATTTGATCTTATTTGTAGGAAATGTCACACTTTCATAAGAAGTGTGCTTGTCAATTAGCATTCATTTCTCTGTTCTAAACACTCGATTATAAGAATATACCCCAAACAGAAAACCTAGGACATATGGTTACACAGGCACACGTATGTTTATGCGTGCACACACATGGAGTCGTATACATGCTATTCCCAGCTTCCACATTCCTATAAAACATAGGGGAGTGTATTCTCATGGAGAGAACTTAAAGCCCAAGCAATATAGTTTAGCCAAAGAGCCTGCCAAGAGCACAGAATTCTCTTCTACTGTTTATCTGAACAATAAATCCTTTTATTCAATTTGCTAAATATCTACTGCACGCCTAGGACCATTTAAGGTTCTTAGGAAATGCAGATGTGGAAGAAATGATTGCTATCATCAAGGAGCTCACCCTGCAGTGGGGAAGACAGGCTTAGAGACTGGTCTGTACAACACAAGGTGACAAACGCTCATGCGGGAATATGCACAGGACGTTCGCGATCCACTCTTCCCTGACAGTTTGGTTAAGTCTTGCAGAGGACTGAGCTGTGACATGAAGCATGGGAGAAGGCCTCTGCAGACAAAAAGCAGTACCTGTTTCAAAGGACGGAGGTTTCTAAAAGCCTGGCATATTTGGTGAATATATGCTGTAGAAAGCATACAATTTGCGGTGGTGTATAAAAGACGTAGGGCTCTGCTTACTGGGCTGGGAGCCTGGAGCTCCTTCTTGGGTGCAGTGGGAAGCTCCTGAGTGGGAATCTGATGAGAGTATTCCAGGAACATCATTCTGGCTGTCCTGTGAGCAATGCACAGGGCTGGACGGTGACAGTGGAACAGAAATGGGGCAGAGAGGTGGGAAGATCCTGCTGTAAGGAACCAGTTAGGGAATTTTTGCAAAGAAATGAAGCAGCCTGAACCCGGGGATTAGAAGTAGGCAACTATGACTGTCAGGAAGAGAGAGCTGAGAAGCAGCATGAAGAGGAGGCAGCACCCCTTGTTTCTGGGTTGGGTCAAGATGTGCTTCATAAAGCCATCAGCTGAAGTAAAAGTGTGGACAGAAAAGCCATTCTTGGGGAAAAGTGCAGCTCTGGGCATGTTGAATGTGTGACTTATATGGAACCCTTGATAGAAGCGGGGGTATAAAGAGACACGAGTCCATTGCAGCCCTGTCTACGGATGTTCAGTTATTCCCTGTTTCCTGCCCAGCTCTCTGAGATAGGAGGGAGCACTTGTGGTAATTAAAACAGTGTGAAATTTGCACTGTTGGGGATGCACACGTGGTCTTCCTTGAGCTCCTGACTGGACAAAGGCATCATCCCTGCCTTTCGGATTCTCACTTTCTGCAGAAATGCCCGCTCGTGGTGCAAGGAGAGAAGAAGGAGGCTCTTTTCTACCTCACCTCCTCCTGCCTGACTTAGACTGGAGATGCCTAGAACTAGAAAGGCCGCCAACCTGCCCAGCTCCTCCCAGGATCTGGGGTGGAGCTGATGACTGCCCCTCAAACATCCCACATTGGGAGTAAAGACAGCCTTCTTGGGAGGATTGTATGGACAGAATAAGAGTCAAATTGCTTTTTATAATTCTAAAAATTGTGTAAGAGAGCTCTAATTTTAGAATCAGAGGGTTCAGAGAATAACCTTCTCTCTTTCATTTTATCCCAATTGTTCTTCTCCTTCTTCTTCCCTCCTTAGTTCCAAGGCGAAGATCCACTCCAGGGCTGGGTGGAAGCCCTCCCCGGCCACCCATATCGAAGGTCCTTGGCAGAGATGCACCTCACCTGCCTCTCTGCCAAAAATCAGTCTTTCTTCTTCCTCTCTCTAAGCAAAGTGACCTTCAATAGAAATCACTGTTTTCGGGCTCAAAGCAAGGACAGTCTGTGTTTTGCATCTGCATATTTTTACCCCAGTAATAGAGAAATAGAGCTCTTTTGGCTCAGAACGTAAACTTCCCAGAGTTGGTCTTGATTTTATTTTGTTAAGGTTTTTGATCCTCCCAAAGCACTGAAAAAACACATCCATTTGAAGATACCTCTGGGTCTAGGGTCCTACCATCTCCAATTTCATTGCATGGTTATTCATTTATTTATTTATTTCAGAGACAGATTTAAAGTTCTCACTCTCTCCCATCAAGAGCACACACTGTAATTGAGAGGGACAGGCTGGCTCTGAAGCCAGTTTCGAGATTTCGTATTTTTTCTTGAAGTGGGGAAGAAGGAAAAGACAAACATTAACATAGTCATCAAGCGAATGAGACAAGGATGGTAGAACGTGGAGGCCCCAACCAACCATGCTGACCAGTCACTTTTACTCATGACATTCCCTTTAGACATATATTTAAAAGCAAAGCCAAGGTATGAATTTCAAGTGATAAAGGCTGTATACTCTTTCCTCTGAGCAATTTCAATTCAGGAATTATATCTTTAAAAAATAGTCACTAATATAAGAAGGACTTCGTACACAAACATGTTCACCACATTGTTGCTTATGGCAGCAAAATGGGCAGCAAGTTAAATATTCCTGAAAATTATCTCAGGCAGGAAAATATAGCATAATGTTAAATACACACGCAATGCCAAAAAATGTGTATCCTCTAGGCAATTTCTGAATTGTTAGGATAAGAAGCTCAAAGTGCATGTACCAAAATATTAGCAGTTGTTGTCTGGGGTTGATGACACTATGAGTTCCATATCCACCCTGAAAGGAAAAAATGAATAGTAAGAGGGCATCAAAGCTTTTATCTTTAAGAAATGTTAACCACTAAGAAAATTAGCATCAAGGTTGAAAAGTGACTTATTGAAAATAAAATGTGTGTATGATGAGGACGATCAGCCTCTTTTGCTTTCAACAGGGTAAAGATCGGGGTAGGGGGAGCACTTTTTAAAAGGATACAACATTTTGTAGTAGTTGCAGAAGCACAGGACATGCTCTGTGAATATATGCTTCTACCACAAATGGAACCAGACACTAGACCATCAGAGGGAGAAGAGAGAAGTCAGCTATGATGGACTCACTGTCTAAGGAGTGGGCATGGTGGCTGGGAACACACAGCCATGGTGCAGGTGTTGTGAGAGAAATGCAGTCCAGTTCTCCAGGGAGAGAACATACTCCTGGGGCTTTGATAGTTGGAAATGTTTCGGTTTGAAATATGAATTGTAGGAAGGAGAGTGATGAAAAATCATGCACGTAGTTCTAGCACCTTGCCCGAAACCTGCTACAGAACAGAAGCTCCATACAGATGTGCCAAATTGCTGACCAGCACTTAAGAGGTCTATTGCATTTGGCCAGACTATGGACATTCACGATTAGAATGAGTATTTCATTCTGTAGGCAACAGACATGCTCTGACAGTGTTTAAGCAGAGGAAGTAAAGGGTCAGAGCTTTGTTTTAGGAAGACCTATCTGGCCGTAATAAGTAGGAGGGATTGGAGCAAAAGGGCTGAGGGCAGATGTTGGGGAGAGAGGAGGGAAGAGGTGCTAAAACAGCAGCAGAAAAAAATGATCAGATGGGCTGTGAAGTATTGTACAGGTAGCATGGAGAACAGAGACACACCTGAGAACTGGGTGGAGGAGAAGGAGCCTAAACTACAGGCACCAAACTGTACTACAGAGCCTCTCATTCTGAGCTTGAGTTGTGTGCATATGCCAAGAGTTGCTTTTCAATTTCACAACTATCTCACTTTCCTTTGAGTTTGGAGTTGATGAGGACATGTGGATGCAGGAGATAAACTTGCAGAGCAAAGCCACTGCCAAGCAGGTGGGTTTCCCCAGGAAATTATCAAGGGGTCTCTTTCAATTTCCACTCCCACCCATCTTTCACCTGGGTTCCTGTCACACACTGTAAGAGCTTTGGCAGCGGGATCTCACGGAGCTTTGATCCTTTTACAAGGCAGCTCGTCTGAACTTGCAGCACCCGCCTCCTCCTTTCCCGGGCTCCCACCTCCCGTCCCAGCTACTCTGACTATGCCTCGAGAACCCATCATACACCACGTATGTGCAACTTTTAGCCCAGGTGGTCTTTGCAGGCATGAACAAATCCAGAATCTTCCTGAATAAAGTCAACCCTCAACCCTGCAAGTATGTGAGGGACAGTTTTGATCGCCTACCCAGAATCACTTTCTCCCTTTAGCCCTGACTTTCCTTTTGATCTCTACCCATTCCCCATTCACTTTCTAGAGAGCTGACCCCCTTCTGCTGACCAGATTGGGTCCGATCAGTTCAAACAATTCTACTGATAGGTTCAAGATTGTAGGCTACAGTTCAATCCAATGGGACCTAAGGGATATTTCTTGATGCTTCTGCAGGGAACTTTCTTCTAGAGGAGATGGTGCTTCTCTCCCTCTGGAAGACGTGTTACACAGATGGAGTCACAGAGCAGCTGCAGCCATCTTGTTAGATGGAGGTTGAAAGTTTTGCACAGAGAAGAGTTGAGAGAAAAATGTAAAACTCTCCTTCAAACTCTAAGTCTGTTTAAGTTGTCCCAAAGCTGTTTTTCAACATGTGCAATTTTGGGAAATTAAAGGGATATTATTGTCATCAAAATAATTGGTGGCAGTGGAGATAGCTACCAACATTTAATATATAGATATCAAGGAAGCTATATGGAATTTGTAGGATAAGTTTTCCTGACAAAGACTCTTCCCTCATCCTGCACAATTTTTTAATGATTCACTGGCCTTTAAGGTAGGTGACAAGCCTATTTATTATATGAGTCTAAAGTCTACCTCTATTTTCCATACATACACAGTGTTTTTATTCTGAGTATATCCTTAATACACACTGAATTTTCTATTGTTTGAATCAAGGGAATATTGTACTGTTCTTTGAAACTCTTCCAAGATTTGTTCACCTGTTCAGATAATCATGTCACCTATGGTAATGCCACCTATGGAGCTTGGGTTGCCAACAAAATATGTTTCTATTAGTATACATTTATTGTTATTACATGTCGATTCTATCTCACAGTCAAAACTTCTGACTGCTTAATTGTGTGTACTAGCATAATTATGAGATATCATCTACATATTAAAATGTATACATCTTTCTATTATACGTTACTTTCCTTTCATTTCTCCACTGTACTATTGTTAGGACATGATATATTTTCTTATCTATATGATGAATGGGTCAAATTAATTATGAATTCTATCATAGAATAGTAAAGGGATATTACAAACTGCTTACATTAAAAAAGAGGTGTTGTGTTTGCTGGGGGTAGGAAGGGAGAAGATTCATTCTCCTAAAGAATCTTGACTAATGTAGAATTAGGCCTCAAGAAGTGGGAATTTTTAAAATAGCATGCTCTACTACAGGCATTGGGCTCAATTGTTAAAGTGAATAAAAAAAAAAAGTCTGGAAACTGAAGATTCCTGGTTTTGAATTTGAAAAACTTTAGTGGTACTAACCTCATACTCACTTTGGAAAGACCATCATATACCTCCAAAGCTGTAGTTTTAGAGGAAGTAGTACAAAAATTCAGAGTATTGACTATGGCTTGCAACCTTCTGTAGGGTCTACCAGGAAAGATACAAGTCTTCAATTGGTTGCTCTGTAAGCAGTGGGGGAAGGAAATCTCACTTCACTAAGGAGGGCCTTCTCCCACTGTGGATCCTAAGTCAGGTAATAATGAAGTTAGTGTGGGTGGAAGGACCAGACACTATCGTAAACTAAAGTACGGGAGGGAAGAAGCAAATAAATGAGTGTCTCGTATAGAGAAAAAATTTGGGCCAGAGACATGCATGAGAGTCATGTGAACTTTCCCTGTGTGACAGGGCAGACATTATGCTGGGGAAGAAGTCGATCTGAGACCAGCTTGTGACAAAGAGCCAATGTCAGGCTTCCTAGCCTTGATTTCAAGCCACTGTCTCATCTTGTCTGGGTGCATATAATATAGGAGTTCAGATCTAAGAGAAGCAGGACTTGGAAAGAGGCAGAGGTTGCTCTTCATTCAAGGCCCACCCTGCCTGCTCCAATGCCTATTTTAAGAGGTTTCATTCCTGAGAATGTTTAACTTCCCTAAGGAAGACTCAATGGGTTTACAAGTAGCAACAACAGGATAACCTCATTCTATTATGGTAGTCACTCCACTAGTCATCCAAAAGGACCCATATCTTTGGGACAATCGCTATTTGACTTTACCAGGCCCAGAGAAGTATAAATCCTACCCACTGGGAATAAAACGCTAGGTATACATATTCAAGAAAAGCAAACACATGTGAACCAGAACATGTGCAACAAATGTTACAAGCCGTGTTGCTTGTAAAACCCAAAAGATCAGGTTCCCCATGCCTGGATCAAGAGAATCCTGGAAACAGTCCTCAGAGAAGATGACCATGAGGATGGTGTCCACAGTGTGGTCACCAATCCCAGTGTACTCCATCTCAAATGTAGAGCTACACCCGGTCTCTCCCAGAAATGAGGGGATTTCCCTGATGGTGGCCACAATTCTCAGAATTTATAAAGCACCTACATAGTTAGGCTCTCATTTGAGCCTCACTACACTCCTTGCAGAAAATCAGGGTCCAGACGGGTTTTCCCATTGTCTAGCACAAGAAAACATGGCACAGATAAACACAGCCAGGAATTTATGGCCCACAAATGGGGAAGCCTGGACATGAGTCATTTCTTCTGAATTCAGGAATCAGTGTGACTTTTCCCTTCCACCTTGCCTCTCACTTGAAGCTTAGAATTTTAGGCATATCATACATATGTCTATAACTATCTATATAACCTTTATTCACATTTTAGAAGGAAATATCTTTACCATATAACATCAGTTCTTCATATCTTAAGAAAATGTTAACACAGCCAACCAGCAACCTTTTCGTGATGCCCCGTTTGTACCATTTGGACGTATATTATCGTGATGGGAGGTGCCTTAGAGTCTACCCTGGCTTTCTTTTGCTTTTGTTTTCCAAGTTGGACCACCTATTTTCCAGCAGGCCTGGTATCATCTCTCCACCGCCTTGTTCTATTTGGCTGTGAGCTGGACTTCCAGACGGTCAGGTTTCTTAGCACTACATGCTGAGTAAAAATTGCTAAGGTCATCCCCTCACACTTTGTACACTCACACTTTGACTCTTTGGAGTATAAAAGACATGTCCTGTCAGCAGAATTCTCTTCAGCTAAGCCTTTAACTCTAACAGGAAAACAGAAGGTTTGGGCCCTTTGCCTCGGCGCAGATGTTCCACGAAAGAAAGTTACTTCTTGCTCTTTCATCTCCTCACCTCCCAGGCCTGCCCCTTTCCTACTACTAGCGCAGAGTTAGGCTCTCTGTAAACACGTAGGAGAGCTGCAGAGGGGCCGGGCCAGCCGGGAGCCAGCTGGACTTCAGGGACCCCGGGAAGCATCTTAACATCACGTTCAGCTTCAGTTTCCCTCTCTTGTGCGACGATGCTGTCACATACCCACCTACCACACGTCACCATTAGGAGAGGAGCGCCTTGCAGAGAGCGGGTGCTCCTGGAGCGGTGGTTTCCACTCACTCACACGCCGTTCCCCACTCCCCTGAGACACACGCACTGTGCATATTATCCCCAAGGTTTTCACGGTTTGAAGATGTTGTCCTCAAAAATGCTATCACAAGGCTCAGCGCCTGTGGCTCAACGGGCTAAGGCGCCAGCCACGTACACCTGAGCTGGTGGGTTGGAATCCAGCCCAGGCCTGCCAAACAACAATGACGGCTGCAACCAAAAAAATTGGCCAGGCGTTGTGGCGGGCGCCTGTAGTCCCAGCTACTTGGGAGGCAGAGGCAAGAGACTCGCTTGAGCCCAGGAATTGGAGGTTGCTGTGAGCTGTGATGCCACAGCACTCTATCCAGGGTGACAGCTTGAGGCTTGGTCTCAAAAAAAAAAAAAAATAGCTGGGCATTGTGGCAGGCACGTGTGGTCCCAGCTACTTGGGAGGCGGAGGCAGGAGAATCGCTTGAGCCCAGGAGTTGGAGTTTGCTGTGAGCTGTGATGCCACGGCACTCTACCCAAGGCGACAGCTTGAGGCTCTCTCAAGAAAAAAAAAAAGAAAATAGCTGGGTGTTGTGGCGGGTATTTATAGTCCAAGCCCAAGAGTTTGAGGTTGCTATGAGCTGTGATGCCACAGCACTGCTCTAGCCAGGGCGACAGCTTGAGACTCTATCTCAAAAAAAAAAAAAAGAGGAACTGCTAAGCTGCTGGTGCTGTGAGCAGCTTGTCAGTGAACAAAACAACACACTTTATTGCTAGTTTTGAGTTCCCAGAGAACAAAAGATGTGCACTTTCCATCTGGTGCAGGCCAAAAGAAGCAGGATGCTGCTTCGTTTCTAGGGTTATATATTCTAGAGAAACCAGCCTGCCAACTGAGACGTTCTCATAGCAACTGCATCAGTTTGGAGGTCCAAGCTCATACAGATAATATACGGATAATAATTTCTTTCTTTTTTCTTTTTTTTTTTATATTATACGGATAATACTTTATAATGACAGAGAGCTACGATAGGTTGTTTCCAAAGGTGGCCACAATTATATTTCCCATCCTGTATGCCGTTTGCAATCACTCTTCTCATCAAGAGGTGTACTCTTGGCTCGGCGCCTGTGGCTCAACGGGCTAAGGCGCCAGCCACGTTCACCTGAGCTGGCGGGTTCGAATCCAGCCTGGGCCCGCCAAATAACAATGACGCATTGTTGCAACAATAGTACTAGCTATTTGGGAGGTGGAGGCAAGAGACTCGCTTGAGCCCAGGAATTGAAGGTTGCTGTGGGCTGTGATGCTATGGCACTCTACCCAGGGTGACAGCTTGAGGCTCTGTCTCAAAAAAAA